>JAEIIG010015855.1:0-70663 GCA_018904695.1 Drosophila parvula
AGCATAAATTGCCGTAAGATGAGGGCCACGGCAATCGCAGACGTGGCCAACAATTACTGCAGGCCAAGTGCTCATTTAGGCCATAAATAAGTGGCCGGCCACTTAAGCCGTGGTTCGCAGCCAACAAAAGTCAAATAAAATTAAATGGTTTTTCATACATCTTCCCGGGGAAATTGAGACATCGAAAGTCGAGGGCAAGGCCGGCGAAAATTGAAATATGAAAAGTAAATCAATTTGTTTATCCCCACGTGATAAATATGGCCAAAGTAAACAATCCAGTTCCCCTAAAAAGGGGAAAAACATGAGAAAATAATCAAAACAGGAGAAGAGTATCTCAACCTAAGTGATTACTGAATTATATTTATAAGCATGGATATTTATTACCAAATATTTATTCATATTTAAATGGTTTCCTGTGATATTTCTCATTAACTTCAACAGTGTACAATTGTCCTTTTATTCCCACAAACAGATTTCACTCAATTTAGTTGCTTTTGTTCATTATATTTACCCCGGGATACTATGCAAGTTAAAATAACAATTCAAGCCGATCAATGCTCCACCTGCTGCCTACCGACCAGAAGATTTAATGCCAACGGATACCAGTTAACTGTTAAGGGCTTAAAACGAACCTGCAAACAATAGAACCCTCGGGGTAATTTATGTAAAGAGCAGTATTTATGCTGTTTCACACATTTGCCTGGGCCATTTATTAAGTACCCGAAACGTGACTTGCAGATAAATCGCTCATCATCATCTGCCGGCCAGGGAGAGTGTAAATACGAGCGTTTAATAAACTGTTGTCGCAATTATTACGCATACGCCGTGTGTGTGTGTGCCACATTCATTAACTGCCAGCTGTTCGATGTCCAAATGATTCGTATTCCTTAAAGCTGTCAATTTAATTAACTTTAGTCATAGATAAATTTAGTTTTGCGAGCTTTAAGTGATTCTAGAAAAATATCTTAGTTTACTTTGAGATATTAAAAAGGAAAAACTTATGTATGCATCGAAATCTTATCAATAAAAATCGCAGAAGTATTTAGTATTTATGAAATCCACTGGTGCAATTTTTCTTCTTACCCAACGAATGGCTCCTCTTCGACTAATGAATCATGTTGTACTTCCTTTTCTATTTTCTATCCTGTAGCCCAGTTCTCTCCTTCCTTATCGCATTATGCAAATATTCCATAATTTAAGAGTATTTCAATAATGAAAGTGCTTGCAGTAAAGCAGAAGGGGGAGCTCCTTGAGACGTGGCCAACGCTGAAAATGGCGCAAAATGTGCGTATAACGAGTTCTGCTTTTCATGCAAATCAATGCACATTATGGGCGGCAAATGAGCCAGGTCCTGGGAGGGTGGGGGGCAGTGGGCGTGGCTGGCGATAAGTACTAAGATGCTTCCGCATTGAAATGCAAAGCACGACTCGAACAAATTTTATTTATCCAGCAATGGGAGCTGTTACTCAGCGAGATCCATTTGCATTATGTGTCGTGTTGTGCTTATCCAACATAATTGAATATCGTATGCTTAACCCTTGTCGTGCCTTATCGGCATCCGGTGCATCAATATCTCTCTAACGTCCCCCGACATCCACATGCCAATGAACTGGCGAAAACAAAAGACCGAGGTCCATTCACTTCCTTGGCCTCAAATTGTGTGTCAATGGTTTTACAAGACGTTCAATTAGTATATTAGCCGACGCACAGAGATGGCGGTTAATGGAAACGTATTTCCGCGTCTTTCTACCATTTGATTTGCCAAAAAGGAAACTGCAGAAAAATACGCCAGAGGTCGGGCAGCAGAAGTGCACTCAAAAGGCATAAGCACAACCTGCAGCTATTTCCTGCTTGAGTATACAAATCTACATTTATAATTCAGCACATAGCCGGTACCTGGCAGGCGTGACGTGAAGCAGAAAAACGCAAAAGGGCAATCTCGGGAACTCAAGCTTAAAATACTCTGACATCATTTCCGTAACATATACGGAAGGGCATTAAGTTTAATGTAGTTTCCATAAACTATATTATAGGGAAATCTAACAACATTCGGGGGTAATGCAGTGATTTTAAATCAGTTTTTATGACTTTATAACTTTCTATTACTGATAATACTAAGAATCCTATATTTTTTGAAGACGAAATCCTCCACATTAAAGCAAAATCTCGTGAAACTATATCCACAAAATACTGCCACACTAAAAACTGCTGCTAAAAGTAGAAATACCCCTTAGAAAGAGTAATTAAATTCCAGACGGCCAAAGGCACAAAGCAAAATACATTTCCCAAAGTTCGCAGAAAAAGGGCGAGCAAAAGGGCAAAGGAAATCTAGTGGAGCATCAAGTGGGTCCACGACACAGCCCTCTTCCGACTGCCGGAATGCCTTTGCCCGGGCTTTCACGCTTTACAAGCCCCCCAGCAAGCGGTGTCTTGCTGTGGCATTACGTATACGCCATGTGTGGCGACTGAAAGCAAATTAACAGAAACATTTGGCGAGGTGCTAAAACGCAACAATGCATGCAGTGGGGCTAAGTTGCGAGCCTGCACGCTGCAGTGGCCATAAAACTAAGCGCACAAAATGGCCAAACAGTTGCCAAAATAGCCGAAAATATATATATGTAACCCGTATTGGGGCTGGATGGGTGGAGGGGGTTGTGAATCGCAGACAGGAATGTTGGCATGGGATTAGCAAGGACATGCACGACGCCTCCCCGGCACTTCTGGCGGCCAAATGAATTGGTATGAAGTGTGAAAAGGAAAAGGATAACTAAAAGAAAGTGCTGGAAAGCTTGCCAGCTTGGGGATGCGCAGAAATCCCAGCTCAGTTAAAACTAAACCAATTTTTGAGCGGCTTGCGATTTTGCATATCAAAGTCATCAAATATTTATTACAAAATGTCAGCTTGTTGTTCCCCAGACACATGTCACTCCCACAGATCCTTGCGGCTGCTCCCCACTCTCGCCTTTTCAGCTCTATCCCCCCCTCTATTGCCATATCTATCCCCGTCTCTGGCCATAACCTCGCAGCACAAATATTTATGAATGGAAGTCGGGCTGCAGCTGATGACGGGACTGCTGGAAGCAGGGTAAAAATGAAAGCGAATATGAAAATGAACATGAACATGAAAATGAAAATGAGAAAAATAGCAACTAAAATCTCAAAGGGACATGCAAATCGAAATGCCAACACAAAGGCAGCGGAACAAGATAAATTATTACATGTTAATCGAATTCCTAGTGGATTGCGGGTGCTCTGATCACCAAAAAACAAGAGGGCCATAAAGTAAATTGGTTTAAAGCCCGTTTTTATTTCTGTTTAAGTTGGGCTATTCCACAAAATATGAGCGAATAACTATCCAGATGGTAGGAAACATGAAAATAATAAATGCTAGACAAATACAAGAATTTATTTCTGGCTTTAATCGGGGCTGGCCGTCTAAGCCACACCGAAAATTATCGCTGCCAGAAGTGTAATTCCGAATTTCTCGCCTGCCTGCCGCAGTACTCGTACAAGGCCGAACCGCCGGAAGGCTTCAGGCCAGCCACACAATCCACTGTCAGCGCAATAAAGTCCATAACTTGCCGCACAACAACACGACACACACAACAGCAACACACACACAAACAAAACACAACAAACCAGCGGGGCTAGAACGCTGATGCAGCCCGCTTTCTGCGATGAGGCTAGGCTTGGCTTGGCTTGGCTTGGCCTGACGAGTGGTTTGTGTATGTACAGACGGGCATGCGATCATAATCCAAAAAACGTAGTAAAAATTCCAAAAAACACTTCATGTGTGAAGCACTTTTCACATGCGATTTGTGCTGAAAGGCGTCGTGGGACATTATTTAAAGGTGACAGGCGACACGAGATCTCCGGCGAAAGAGAATCTCAGGCGGTGTGCCACTATGTTTGGCTGGGCCAACCAAGGCATACACTGCCCCAAAAACCAAAACCTCTGAAGCCACAAATAAAAATAAGAGGCAATACTCAATACTCTTTCAATTCATACCAGTTTTCCTTTAGTTTTTCTGTTGCACCTAAGTTATAGGTTTCTTCCATTACCACATTACATTATTATAGTTTCTACTTCTTTGCGCAACTTAGAGCACCCTCTAAAGTCAGATTGGAAAATAAAACATCAAAATATATTTAATTTAATATACACTAGTCTATTTTTAGTAGTGTAAGCCTGAGTGCGCTGTGTCTGCCTTCCTGGAAACGCCGCCCCGCTTTTCACTTTCCACCTGCCAGTGGCAGGCAGGCAGGCGAGCAAGGTAAAGTTGGACCAGGTTGGTGCATTCTAGCGCTCACAAAGGTCACTTAGTCAACGAGCAACTATCAGGGCAAACGATGCCATGTTGCTGTAGGACGACGTGGATGTACAGGTGGATGTGGCTGTGGATGTGCAGCAGAAGATGCTGAAAGCAGGGCACAAGGATGCCGGCGAAGCTCGGATGGAAGCGAGGCTCGGGCGCTTGTCAACTTGAGTGAAGCTGCCTGTCGGTCCGGCAGTCCGCCCTCTCTCTCTCTCTCTCTCTCTCTGTCTCTGTATTTTTCCCACTGCTTTCCCCATTTTCCGGGGCGAGGCTAAGGCTAAGTGCTTGTGGCATTTGTTGCCGCCCCCGAAAATAAAAAAAAAAAATAAGAGAGAGAGAGAACGAGAGAAAATATTTAAAGCCGCATGCGAGTCTTAAATTTGCCGCACTGCACTTTTCATTTGCCTATGCAAATGCCGCTCGGTTGCACGTTGCAACAGATTTGCATCTGTTTGCTCATTTCGAGCTGCCATGGAAACCGAAATGAAACCGCATCAGCTCGAGTTTATTAGCATTTTCGCCCACAACAAACTTTTGGGCTGGGCGAACAGGGGTGAGGTGAGGGCAAAGGTGAGGGCCCCGTAGCCGACTCAAAGTGTTTATTGTTCAGTATTAATATCTGCCAAGATTGCATTCCAAGGCGGTTGTTCCCAAGTCTCACTGCCATCTCGGCCTGTCACTTGGCTTGTGGCGTCTTCTCCGCTTCGGTTGACAGAAAGCCCCGAACTTCCTCGAATCTCTGACTTTATTAATATATAGAAGGACGAGAAGCCATGTTCGCAGGCCGAGGGGGGGGCGCCCAAATCAACCCAATCAATGCCCGGATTTAGTCCGAGGATCTATGGGGCACCCGGTCGTGTTAACACGTGCCAACTAATAAAATCTTTATGTGCCCCGGACCCGAGGAAAGGATTGAAAACCGATAAAGACCCCGGGCCACGCACACACAGGCCCTAAGTTGGCTATTACCACACCAAGAGAAAAATCTAGCACATTGCCTTTACGAAATCTGGAGAAACTATTGACACTTCACTGAATAACCTAGAAAATAGAAAGTTATCTGAAATAACAAATTTAATGCTTTAATTCTTAACTTAGTACTTGTAGTGAAATTATAAGAAACTAGTAAGGAAGGCTAACTTCGAAAGGAGACGAACTTTATGTACCCTTCAAGAATATGCCAATTGAGACCTGTAGGGATATAGCAAGCTTATTATATATATGTCTGATTAGATAACACCGGGTATGAAAAGGTTAAGAAGGAAAACATTTACGTTCTCTATATAATAATAAATTTATTTATTTATTTTAAAGCTCAGCATTCCCTTGCATTTCCTTAGTTTTCTAAAAATTATCATAAATTCGTGTAGTGCATGAGTGACCCTTGCAAACACCGATATTAACCCTTTGATATTTGTTTGCTATTTAATTTATATGCCAAATTTACGAGGCTTGCCGACATTAAAAACAGCACGCCTGAATCCCAATCGGGGTAATTCCGATCGAAGCCATATAGGGCCGCCGACAAAAAAAGCAAAAACTTTGTGCTTGTGCCGCCGATAACTAATGTGTTATTTGATGATGATTATCCCTTCGGCTGTTTACGAATTTCGTGAGCGGACTTTCGACTTTTCATTTCCACCTCCACATCCACTTCCACTTCCGCTTCCGCCGCTCTCTGGCTTTAATTGAAACCTGTTCCTGGTTTATGGAAATTGCCGCTGTTTAATCACCGCAGCTGTGTAGCTGCCGCCGTTGCTGGCTGGGCAAACATATCACAACAATTGAGTGTGCAACGCAACACTAACCAGGCCAACGGACAAAAACGAAACGTGGTCAGAAAGTTGAAACTAATTATGTTAAAAGCTTTCGGCTGAGCCACGCCAAAAATTAGCGAAGTGTACACCGCCGCCATGGCAGGGGAAAAATGAAAAAGTGGGAAAGTGGGAAAGTGGGAAATGGGTGAGGGCAACGGGCAATGGCAAAGCAAAAGGAGGAACCGGGCGTGGCTGGAGCATAAACCGCCCGAGGAGCAGCTAACCAAACATGAAGCCGAGCATATTATGCTAAATTAAATAAAAACACGCGATGAACGGAGTCGCGGTGAAAGGTGAACAGTGGGAAGTGGGCTGGGTTTTTTTCCCATTAAAAAACTACTTCATAAAGGACAGTGACAACATTAAGATTACCAAAAAATTTGTTTAGTCAAAGCATTTGAAGTTGTGGAAATATGTTTGGAAACAAATAAGGCACTTATTGGTTTCAATTTATTGGTTTTAATTTAAAAGCGTACTTAAGGTAAAGAAATAATATTTACATACTTTTTTTTATTAGGCTTATCAATAGTTTTAAATATAATTATTAGCTTTAAGCATCAAATATCAAAATGCCTCAATTACTTTATTCGTTCATCCCACTGTGCTGTAGAAACAAATGTCAAAGGCGACAAAAACATTGTCAGAGCACCAGGAACACTCGGGTCTTTAATGAGCTGTGGCCACAGGACTGAAGACCTCTCAACGATGATTTTCATAAATTTAATTTGCGACACAGACCCTCAACAATTGCCGAGCCCTGTCCTCCTGCTCGATGGCTATGCGGCAATTTGCATTTTAATTATACAAATTGATGTTGAACTGGCCAGAGACTTATTGAACCAGATTAAGGCAACTAAGTGAGTCAATTGGAGAAAAAAACCGAGTACGTGCAGTCCCAGAACAATTGATTTTCCCCTTTGTGAAATCAAATTCCTGCATTCGGTGTTCAGACAGGAGACGGGAAGCAGTAGTGGAGCAACCGGCGGTGTCGAAGGCAAATCAAACAGAGATGCATTCTCCGTGTGGAAAGATACAAACGCTGGCTTGGCCAAAAAAATTTGCATGCAAATTAGCAAAAAGGGCAAAAACAGAAATTCTATTTTATTTAATTTGTATTCGTTTTAGTTTCTGCAGCTAGCAGCCAGCAGTCGGACGTCGGACGTCGGATGGAAGGCACAGACGCAGTTGGCTAGTCGACTTCCACTTCATTAGTTTGAAGTTCTGCTCAAAAGCAAATTTTTCAACTAGTTTGCCGAGGTTTTTGTGCAGCGCGATTCCTCGGCTCAGTCCCAGTCCCACTCCCTGAGTCCTTCGTCCTTTCTCTCTCCCTCTGTCTCTCTCTCTGAGTCGGGGCCAAAACGCAAACAAAAAGAATTCATTTCGTACTACAAAAGAATTTCAATTGCAGTGCATACAAATTACTTTGTGTAAACTTTGTACAACTTGCTTGTGCATCTACTTGTGCATGCTCCGTAGATGGAAAAGTGGAGGGAGTTGCAATTGGATCCAGGATTCGCGGATGTCCCATCAGCAACATGTGGCTGATGGCTGACGATTCTGGCTCATAAATTCCTACCGTGCGTACACCTTAAAAAATGTATCATATTTTACACCTACAATTTGAGTAAACGAAAACATTGAGTAGGTAAATAATTAAATAGAAGAAAAGACTAAGTTAAGTAGATAATAATATATGTAATTGTCACGGGAATTAAGGATTGTGAAGGTCTCAGGGGCAATCAAGTCAATAATATCCTAGACAACAACCATTGTGAAGAGCAAGCAAACGAAGCTCAAAGCTGCGAGTAAGAACAAAGAGTCCCTGACGATCAAAACGACGAGTGACTTATGACCGATATGACGAGCAAAGATGAGAAGATGAGAATAACATAAATTCGGACAATCAAAGAGAGTTTTGTTCTGGAATTTCAACTCCAAATTGGAATTTTATCTATAAATATTAAATTAAATAAAATAAAGTTTAAAGCAACGAGTAAATACAGAGAGTCCCTGACGATCAAGACGAGGAGAGATTGTCGACCAAGGTGACGAGCAAAGATGAGAAGTTGCGAACATCACAAAGGAGGCAATTAACGAGAGTGTTGTTCTGGAATTCGTATTCCAACTCAGCTTTTTTTCTATAAAAATTAAAATAAATAATATCAAGCTCAAGGTGACGAGTAAAGACAACGAGTCTTCGACGATCAAGACGACGAGTGAACGACGACCAAGATGACGAGTGAATGACGAACAAGATGACGAGCAAAGAAAACGAGATGAGAACAACATAAAGTTATTCCAAATTAGCATTTTTTCAATAAATATCAAACGAAATTAAACCTTACCAAATTATTTATTTATTTATTTATAAAGAGCTAACAAATAATTAAAATTATGAGCTACCAATTATGTTGAGCAATGGCAACGTGGGCCTTCTTCTTACCAAATTATTAATAATACTAATTAAAATACTATTAAAATATAACTCTACAAATGTCGATTTCCAGCTTTAACCACCTTTTGCCTCAAATTGGATTTCATCAATGTAGCTACCAGCAAATGCAAATGCTCATGAACATTTGTTTGCGGACTATTTTATCAGAGTGTAATCACGAAATTTGCAACTAAATTGAAACTGAAGCGGGCGGCAATGAGCTCGGGCTCCTGTTGGGCAGGCGGCGAGCGAACATATGTAGACGCACTTAAGCCAACTCACACTCACACACACACATACACAAGCACACACACCTCGCAGGCATAAATCATTTATTTGCAAATATGCATATTAAATATTCTATAAATTTATTGCCGGCAGGCGCATAGGCCATAAAACAAAAGGCAACGCAGGCCAAACAAAACCTTGTCAATGGACCTCTGACCTCCAGCAGGTCCTGCCACCCCCTTCGCCCTCTGTTTCCTGTCCCCTTATCCCGAAAGCCGCAGCCATAAACAACTGGCCACTGCAGCTGCTTGTAACATGTGTTTGTCTATATGCATACCACACACAATACTCTATATATATCGTATATATATATATATGCTGGATGTTTTGGGCATTGTCGGTGGTGCTGCATATTACCAGAGACTCTCCCAGTTCAGGGCCCAAAGCATTTAAGCATTCGGAATGGCTAAGGCTATTTATTTTATTTAACGCTTCAAGTGCAAAATGTTTCTGCACGAGATGCAAATTTATTGCGCCCAAAGTGACCAGAAGACAAACATGTGCATATAGGTATAAATACAGGTGAGGGAAATGCATTAGCACTGTGTTTTAACAAGAAAGTCTAAGCTGGAAAAGTCCTGTAATTAATTTCAGGGAATTTAACTGTTACTTACTTACCTCAAGCTAATTAATAATAATATTCGTATTATATTATGGCTATTACCTTGACCCCAACTGTATATGTATATGCACATCACTGCGTATGTGCAATATGGGTAAATGTTGCATTCTTCAAGGCTGCGTCCAAAAAAGTTTGCAACAAAATCTTGAAGCAAAAAGTTGTTTGTTTCTTTCTGCCTTACTTTCAGCCGGAAATTGCGTTAAGTGTCCACTTAAGTTTCATACAATTAACTTTAACTTAGACTTTGGCAACTGCAGCGAGCATCAAAAGCAAAGGCAACACTAAAAGCAACAGAAATGGCAGTTGCAACTGCAACGGCAACGGCAACTTTAACGGGCGGCAACTTGTTGGGCATTCCGGGGCAAGTTCAACGACTTTGGTGTTTTGCATTTTTACGAGTGCGTTCGCTTTTGCATTTACCCTATTAGGCCAAAAGTTTGTTCCAAACTCGTTGTGCGTCGTAATTTGTTTGTTCTGTGGGGCCAGGGGCCAGGCATACAAATCATTAAAATTAAATTAGTACTCAAATAGTTTTCGCAGAGAACCTAGTCAAAGCGAATGAAAATATTAAATTTGAAGCTCTTGCTGAAATGGAAAAACAATCCCTTAATTCACCGCCGCCCGAGAGCAACCAGAACAGCTCAAACTAATAAAAAAGCTAAACAATTTCGGAGCTATTCGATGAAAATAATGAAGAACGTGAGGCATTTGCCAGTTCTGGTTTAGTTGGCATATAAAGAAGTCCTCCCCGCGTGCAAGGCACATAAAAACAAATTTTATGACAAAAGTTTCTCCGTCCTCATTGTTCTTACACACAGGCGGCTGAGGCAGTGGCGGCGAATGAAAAACCAAACAAAAGTGTAAATAAATACAAAATAAATTTGATGAAAATTGTGCAGAAAAGTTCATTTAATATGGATTAAAAGTTTTCTTGTTGTCTGGCGACTCGTGCGAACTCTCGTATCTGTCTCTCTACGGCTTAATTCGATCCGATTTTGATGGGCGTGGGGGACTTGAAAATGGTCTCCGCATTGCTTTATGATGATTGGCATTGGCATGCGAGACTACTGTCGCCAGTAATTGGATTTTTAAGCAGTCAAATTCTGGATTTCTTCGCATGTTGTCTACAAATTTAATTATTTGGAAACTTTTGCAACATTTATACTCGACTGCACTGGCAGTAAATACTAATCCATAAGCCAAAAACTATTCGTTTTCAATTAAAATGCATTTCAACCTTTAGGGAGCTGAACAAATTATGGTTTGTTAGTTTCATAATAAATTCTCATAGCTTAAAAGTGCGTTTTTCTTGAGTTTAGGGACAGATAAACAGACTGACAGACTAAACACTAACTAAATCGACTCGTCTAATGATGCTGATTAAGAAGATATATTCTTTATAAGGTCGGAGATGCTTTCTTCTGCCTGTTACATACATTCTCGTTTGACACTTAGCTATTATTCCCTATAGTTATAGCTATTATTCCCTATGTTATACCTACATAGGTTTATATATTTTTTGTTAAGTGCACATCCTGCTGCATAATTCATTATGGCCGGGTCGGCAGCAACAACTATGTGAAAATTTCGATAACTCACAAGTTTGGAAATTTGTGCGCAAATTAAATTAAGCTGTCACTGCCCACGCCACACTCGAGGCTTCCCAACTTCCTTCCTTCCACCCCCAACTTCCCATTTTCCATTTTCCCTCTTTTGGACCGGCGGAGAGGACACAACACTCTGGCCACAGAAACTTTCTTCGCAAAGTGTCAAGTTTTAGTTGTCGTAGACGTTGCCGAAATTATTTTTTGAAGTTTATTACACGAAGGCGTGCGCGTGTCCAAGTATCAGTCCCGCACATGGCACATACCAGATATATACTATACTATACGAGTATATGTACATAATGACCGCTCCCTACTCCGAATCCCATTCTGTTTCGTGTGTGCTCACAGATCATTGACCACCAGTCTCGCTGCCAAGTTCTGGACGTTAGTCAAACTTCTCGGCATTCATTTGGAGCACTTGTCCGGGGATGACAAAAGTTGCTTAGTGCAAATTCAATAAGGTAACGACGACGACAACGCTTTGCATAAACGAGGCAGGTCCGGCAAAAGTTTCCAGCGCCAACTCCAGGTTCCCGGGCATCTAAAATGTTAAATGTTAATTTAATGAACCCTTTTATAACGAGGCCTGAGTGTGAAATTAAGTTAGGAGATGTCCAGGGCGTACCAAGAAGTAGGCCTTAAGTTTATGCGGAAAAGAACGGCACGAACAACTGGTAACATTACATTAACTTTAGGCCGAATATCTTGAATAACACATTATTTTTATTTTTCATTTTAAGTAACTTCTTTGTTTATCTTTCATGAATTTTTACTTATTTTTATCTTGGTCAATTATAATGATTATTTGAACAATCTTTAAAATATACCTTGCTTGAAATTGTCCAAGTTTTGGGAATGTATTTATCCGACTGACCATATGGGGATATGGATCGATAAGTGCTCCGGTTCTGAGATTCTTGAGAGATTGTTGTCTTCTGCATTTTCTCAGCTGCAATGCACTTTCACAGGACCCTCTCCTTCCGTTTCCTTTTTGCCCCTCCCTGTGGGAGGCATTGTGAGCGGCGGCACTCAAGGAATTGCCAACTGACAACTGGCTTTCAGTCCGTGCGAAGGCATCACATCTCATTGCACTGTTTATTCATGAGGCAGCAACACTTTTCTTAATAAGTCTTCATGTCCCCTGTCCATTGCAAATTGTCCAGTGTCCAATGGCCGGCCAGTGGCGGACAGTAGCAACTGGCATGGTCCGCTGTTCGGCCCAGGGAGCAAACAATGGCAAATGAAACCGTCCATCTGGCATTGAGGTCCCGCATTTTCCCCCATTTGCAGTTATGCGAAAAGTGTCACATCTGCCGCTGCAAGAGACAGATGTGGGAGTTGAGCTTCGCATTTATTTATTTGCATTGTGCACTTTACTCAAATGAGAATATTTGTGATAAAAACAGGGCCAACAGGCCAAGCTGTCTGCCTCTGCCTCTGTTTCTCTGTCAATTTAAATGAGTTCGAGGCGTGTCAAATCTCCCCAGAGTGCCCCCAGAATTAAATTCAAAAGACTGGACCACAACGCTTATCGTCGCTGCATTGTCATTATTTATTGTGCACTCGTCCTGCCTCATTTGCGTTTTGCTTTAAGTGATTGCAAATTTGCTCGGCGGCAGCTTTAATGCGGTCCGCTTCGGATTCGAATTCCGATTCCGAGTCCGAGTCCGAGTCCTTGCTCTATTAATCAGTGCATTCATGCACAATTAATGCACATTTTCGTTAATCACGCTTCGCCAGCTCGTCGCTCTGGCCACGCAAATTGAACGCTCTTCCATAGGACAAACATTGCCATTAAGCGTCGATAAATATCGCACATCCGTCTTGTGGGCGTACTTCTTCCTTGAATCCCTCATCCCTCAATCACGTTAAATAACTAATCACCTGTGTGTATAGCATACATATCTGGTAATAACTCACAAGAGCGTACTTTTAATTTACATAATCTATAGTTTCTCCATCAACTGATAGTTAACACAAAAAATAAAACCATTTTTTAAAGATAACATATCTATAGAATTTATCCCGGAATAAAGAGCTCCATTCTGCGAGCTCAGTGCATTGATATTGAGGCGAAAGTCAAGTGCCAGCTCCCCGGGCCCTGGCTAACTATAAATTTGAGCGGGATTCAATGGAATCAATTTACGCTGCTCGCCAGCACAATCTCTCCGAGTTGGCCCAGAGTGCAGGAGCGGACGATCTGGAGCGGGAACCGGGATTGACAGGGGGGATTTGGCTTGCCGTCTGATGCGATGACACGAGGACAGCGTTAGTTGGCCATTTGAAATGCACACTTGACATCCTGCGACACGCAGGTCAGGAGGATGGCCCGGGATCCCCCAGGATATCGTGAGAAAGCCAAACATAGACGGGCAGAGCCACCACCGCCTGTCGCCTGCCGCCTGTCGCATAACAATCAGTATAACCACCAACCAGAGCGGCGATTGTGGCGGGTATGGAAACATCATAAATAAATCAATTTGTAATTCGATGCGCGCAGCTAATTGATTTTAATTGTGCTCTGCGGTCTGTCAAACTCAATTTCGTGCACTCGTCGCATCTCGTTGCATCTTTTTTTTTCTCACAGGACACGTACTCTACGCCGTCTAATTGCACGTAAATAAGCAGCGGTCCAATATCCGAGGCTGCGAACACCGTACACCAAACGCCAAACAACAAACGCAGGACACTGGGCACAGGACATGTGCATGCCTTTTCCATGTCGCCTGCCATCTGCAATGCAAATTAGTTGACTTCAATTAGCAGGCACTGCATCATTTCGCTGCATTTCCGCTACTGTTCCCGTTCCATTTCGGTAACAAAAATACTCGGTACCGTGTCCATGTCCTGCCAAAGGAATAAAGTACCTAATTGGCCCCGTCGAATGCCGCCATTTGAAATCAGAGCGGATGTGGATGTGGGATACGGATGTTCGAGTGCGTGTTTCGAGGAACATGCGTGGGAAATGTTGAGCGAATAATTGAAGGATCTTGTTGCGGTGAGTGAGCCTGCGTGCTAATTGATAGATGCGGGTCCTACAACAAAAAGGCCTACAAAAATTCGGGTCTACATTGCAGTAAATCATTCAAATTTTGGTAAAAGCAAAATGTACAACTTTTTTGGGAATTACCTTCATTAAATCATGGGCTTACCGGTTTATATTTGCACACTTTCAATCGTAAACTGGTTTTATAATTTTGAAATTCATGAAAAAAAACATCTCTACTTCCCTTTCTACTAACAAAGGCCTAAAGCACTCGCTGCAAGCGCTTCTTCACTGCCTGCCAACTGAAATTCCACCTTAATATTTACTATTTTTGTGCAAAATCACTAGGATTAACAAAACAACACAAAAAATGGCAGGAATTTGTTTGCTTTTTGGATGATTCCTGTCGAAGTCAGGGATTCTCCGCATTTTCAACCGACACAAAACCACATACCTAACGTTTTATATTTTGATTTACTCAGTCGCTATGAAATCAAGAAATGTTGGCCATTATTTTGGAACTTGTTTGTTATCAATTTAATTTAAATACACAATACACAGAACTTTCCAGACGCTGGGCAAACGATTGCGGAATGCGAATGTATTTTTTTCTGTATTCCATTTATTTCCAAAAATATTTCCTATGCAAAATCACGCACAATTTAAATGTTTGGCCCGCCAATGCAGCTCCGTACGCTTTCAATTGGAGAGACGGTAACAAAAATCCAAAGAGGATCCTTATATATACATATATACAGCTACAATTATTTGCGATAACAGTCAGAGGGAGGTGAGTGGCTCTTGGAAATGGGAGTGGAGCGACTCCTTTCGGCCGCAATTGAAAAGAAATAACAAAGCGCGCTTCAATAATTTCGGAAAAGCGTTCGTAGAAGGGGAGCTGGCGGGAAACTAGGAAGCACAAAATATAATACAAAATGCGCATGCAGAACGGAAACGGCAGAAAAAGCGAAGGAAAAGCGAAGAAAAAGCGGAAGGGGTGCATGCATTGCATTGTACTAGATTCCTTCTATTATATTTCTTTCAGATCTTCCGCTGCGTAACGGCAAGTTTTTTCACACTTTGGCAGGCAAACTAACTGCAGACAATAACCAGAAAGGGTGGTTTTTGCAAAATGGGGGAAAAAAAACAAGCTCTCCTTTGTTGCGAAAATGTTGAGTAAAATTTCTTAACGCCAAAAATCAACAGTGAAAATTTGTTGAATTGGAAAATGCAATGGGTCAGTGGCCAGGCTAAATATAAAAGTAGTCGCAGAAAAAAAAACGAATAGGAAAATGCCAAGAAAAAGCAGGCAACATGTTAAGGTCTGATTTTAATATTTAAATAAAAGTTAAAATATATTTTAAGATCATTTAAATCACTTAATTAACCCCCGCAGATAGTACAAGGCAAGGCTTAAAATTAACACACACTTTTTATTTAATTTCACCACCATTTACAATACGCCCATACAAGGCTTTGATTTATTTACTTTAAATTAAATTAATTTAATATTTTACTTTAAATATATTTTACACACATTCGCCGCCTCCATCCAACACATACCTTTGATTTCTGCTATATTTTGGTTTTCGGTTTCGCTTACGTTTTCATATTTGTTCTGGTTTGTTTTTGTTTGCTTAACTTTCTGGTATTTTTTTTGCACATTTAAAGTAGAATCAGTAATTTGATGTACTTAGCATATTTTCGTTTCTCCTTACCATTTGGGATTCTTGTTTTCGTGTAAACATTTATATTTGAATTGTGTATGTCCTGCTTTATAGGTCTTAAACTCTTTTCGCCGCTCTGCTGTCCAACATCGTATTTTTTTTTTATTTTGTATTTTTGTTTTTTTATTTACGACTATGCTAGTTTATAAATGTTTGCTTAACCTTAATTTGTTTTCATTTTTGGTTTGGTTTTATGTTTTTCGATTTCTTTAGCTCGCTAGTAGACACCACATCTCAAAGTGTGGCTTGTGGGGAACAAAGGGAAATCAACATGAAAAGCAGTCATCAAAAGAAGATCCTTGAACTTAACAGAATTAAGGTGTTTCCCAGCACTGCCCAAGGGATAGAGCACCAGGATGTGGATACCGCTAGTACTAGTACGATCCATGGTTTATCACCACTAGAATGACTTTAAGTATATATTCAAATGCTGAGTGATAAACCATTTCATTGTCACCAGTTTGGCATTCATCACTGGGGAAACTCATTAGTTCCTCGGGTGCTGGGAATCTCCCCAAATACATTTCGAATTACTTAGGGCTTTAACTAACTGGTAACTGGTAACACACGCCTAGGCCAGAGTCGACTCTGTCCTCGATTCTGGCCAGGCCAGTGGCTGTCTTGACGCCTTGAAGGCGCTGCAGCTGGACAGAGGAGGAGTTGGCTGCTCCCTGGAATGTGTCCTCGGGGCTCCTTGGCTGGGCTTCTGGCCGCCTTCGCTCTCGGTCTCGGTATCGGTATCGGTCTCGGTTTCGGATGCCACCTCAATTAGCCGGAATATGCCCGCCAGCAGGGCCAGCATAAGGGGCGCCACATAGACGCCGGGCCAGAGTCGTGCAGACGGCGATGCCGATGAGGTCGAGAAATACGAGCTGAAAAAGTTCTTCAGACTCGATTCGGAGGAGAGGGTGACTGCACGCGGAATAGCGAAAAGAAAGAACCGGAAACGGAAGTCAGTTGGATCTGGATCCGACGCAATTGCCATACGGCCATCGCTCACTCACCACGTGCCGGTACCGGATCCTTTTGCGGTGTGCCCAGCTCAATTTCCTTGTACTCCTGGTACAGATCCCCGATTTGTGCTGCGCAGCGCAGAAGTAATCCGCCCGGATTCGGATTTGGGGCATAAACCGGTCCGCCATGCCCATAGACCGAGTTCATGCCGTAAACGCTGTTGTAGATGGCCGGATTCACGCTGGAGAAGTGCACTCCTTGCAGCTGCAACTTTAGCGAAATACGCGAGACAATCAGACTATCTATGGTGCGTATGTACTGGGTCTCTACGTTGGTGATCTATAGTAAATAAATCAAGCAGAAATACAAGTTCAAAATTAGTACAAATTACTTATTTATAAAAATAATATTCTCCACATAATAAAGTTTTTATAGAACATAAGCAATCGTTTTCCAAAATGTTCCCGAAATGGTACAACACAAAGGATTTCTTGAAAAACTCATCACGGTGAAAGCAAGAACTTTGTTTATAAGTTACTTTAAGTTATTCCATTTATAATTTATGTCATAAAAAAAACCACAGCAGTAACCATGTTTTCCTTAAATAATTCTTTAAAAATAAGAAACAAAGCGATGGCCTATATTATAATATATGCAAAACATAAAAACAAGGAAATTTGGGGTCTCAAAAAATAATATAAGCCAAGGAGCCGTATTATAAATTTCTAAGAAAGAAAGCAGCTTAAATTTAAGGAAATTAAAAGATATCCATTTTTCTTGTAATTAATTTCATGTTGTTTTTTTCTTAATGTTATTTTGTATGCTACTTCTTATTGTTATTTTTCTATGCAATTTTTCTCAGTGCCTCAGGAAGCAAACAAGGGGATTATAATTTTAGACTGTGCCTGTTTATTTTACGCTTGCAAATGCATTTGCATATTTTAAGGCGCTCCAGGGGCTTGGCGGTTGTGGGTGGGGGCGGGCTGGAGCGGGATAAGGGAGTGGTGTTCCACAGGAAGGCTTCAACATTTGGCAACGTTTAGCCCTCACGCTCGTAATACTTTTGTTTGTACTTCTCCTTTTGGCCGTTTGAACGGACCGAGCAGAAGGAAAAAACTTTTGCCAGCCAGCATCTTGTCGCCATTTGCAAGTTGGCACAGTTTGCCAAAGAGCAGGGGTATAGTAGGGGAGGGAGGTGGAGGGGCAGCAGGAGTGGCCAAACGGGGGCGTAGCCAGGCGGGGTTGTCGGGGGATTTGCCACATGTGCTGGGAGACACTTCTGTATGCATGGAAATTATGTATCAAGGAACTTTATCTGTGTTAATGCAATGCAGCAAAAAGCAGCGGCGTCTGAGCACAACACAAACACAAGGGAAAATTTTAAGAAAAAAAATCTGTCCCGAAGTTATCCGACAAAAAATATACTCTAAGGCTGTGAGAGAAGGTAAGGACTCAGAGCAGGGGATACTTAACAAGCCTCTTTCTTATCAATGAAATGTAAAGTTCTGCTTTTAATTTATTTAAAAGAATTTGATCATCAAATAATTAGATTAAACATAACTATGACCATATATATTATATATTATCCATTATAAACAATTATAATTATATTATTTTATTTATATTTATAATTATAATTCACTTTTCTTAAAAAACAACATACTGTAACCCGCGTTCGAGTACCTAGTAATACACAAAAAAGGGAACAGGAAACCCAACACAATTGCACACATTAGTGGCTGCGGCGTCTGGTGGAGGACATGCAAGGACATTGGGCATGGGACAGCGAGCAATGGACATGGCCAGCACCGGCTGGCTAAAAAACGAATAGGGCCAAGACTGCGACGCATTTGACGAAAGTTTTAGCCAGTTCTGTGCAGGCTTTTGCCAGCTTTTCATGGAATTTTCGAGCTCTGTTTCTTATGCACCATTTCTGCCTTTCATTTTGCACAGCTTCTGTATTGGTCCGCATCCGCATCCGCATCCGTATCTATATCCCGATCCCGGTCCCGGTCCATGTCCACGTCCACGTCCACGTCCTCGCTGCGTAAGTCCACTTTATTTGCGCCAGCTCCAAGATGCTTAAACTTGCATTTGGCTTAAATGCTGCCAGCAGCTCCTTCATGCGAGAACAGCTTTTATGCTTAATGGCAGTTATTTAGTGCAATTCACTGTAAAATTGTTGCCATAGGAGAATCTGCCAGTCGCCATCTCCGAGTCTCTTTCTCCTTTTTCTCTCTCAGTGTGTGTGTGTGCGAGAAAGGATTTGCGCTTTGATAAATAATTTTTCCCCATACGCATGTGCATGTGCCAAAAAGCAGATGTTTAAGCAGCAAAGTTCTTCTGCCTCCATTTCCGTATTTTTCTTGCCAGTTTTCTTTATTTTTTCTGGGCCTTGTGCATACATGGGGAATTATAAATGTTTTTGATAGTTGCCAGTGTCCTTGGGCTCCACGAAACCTCTGAAGAATTCAGGCCTCGAACTTATGTGTGAATATCTGCCATGGTTGCAGCTCGTGTTGCAGCTTATGCATTTTTCTGAAAAAATTCTAGCTAATGGAGAGCGGGTCAGAAATAAAGCTACTTTATGGGGAGCCTTGGATCGTCCGGGTTTCGCTTCCGAAACTCATATAAGTAATCCCCTTATAGTTATATTTTATTTATTGCAGAGATATGAGACCATTTGCGCAGCTTTCGTTTCTTTTTTGGACATATTTAGAGAGGTTTTAATGGCTTCCGAATCACTAAGAGCAATTTGGGTTTCTATATTTTTACTGAACAAAATATTTGGCACATTCTCACCTGTGCAAAGTGCCCAAGGAAATAAGATAGAACTGAAGGCGGTAGTAAAAGCCGAAAACAATAATATTCTGTTTAATATTCTTTTAAAGAAATTTAGGATTTAGGGTTTCTAATCCCACATTCATATATTCTTTCACTCTTTATGCTTATTCAGGTGACAAATATATGTATATATATTTCGATTGTAACTCGAACCAAGTAAGATCTTGAATCTGGGTTTCTACCAATTTCATTTCTCAGTGACACTTTGACTGCAGGCATAAATTTCCATGCGCTCGCTCATCCGAAACTCTGGCAACGACTCCTTCTCTCTGGCCCCTACCAGACTAGGGAAAAATACAATAAATATATTTTATATTTCATCCAATACATATAGCCGAAATGCACAATTTGTCGTTACGTGCGAGTGTTTGTGTGTACAATGCATTGCAAGCGTATCAATAACAAATAAATTGTGGATAGCACTGCAATATCTTTCGGGCCGTTACTGCGAACTGGTAGCTGGTAGCTGGTAACTGGTAGCTGGTAGATGGCTTATAGAATGCTGCCAAGAATGCTTGTAGGTATAGAGACAGAGAGAGAGAACTATGGCACAAAGGGCTGCCAACTGCTGGCCTGCGAAGCTTTTTTCAATTTTCCGCTAAATTTGGCAGGGCTCAAGTGCTATTTGTCTTCATTAATGGGAATGCGCCTAGAAGTTTGGCAAGAGCGCCCCTGGATAAATTCCTTTGGCCAACCGAGCGAGCGTTCGTTCAACCCCCGATGATGGCAAATTCTGCGTAGCATTTTTAAGCCGACGCCAAATGACATGCAGCAGTTATTAATTGGCAATTTACATGCCGAATGATTAATGCCCGGGTCCCAGGGCGCCGGAAGCAGCCAGGAACCCGAAATGGAGCCACAGCAGCAGTCTTAAACCGAAGGCACATATGTCACCAGGGGCGGATGCTAAGGTACAGCTCCGACCAAACAGTTAGTGCTATTAGTTACATTTTATAAACTATCAAAGTTACTAATTTAACAAATAAATATTATAACTTTCCTAATTGTTCTTTACCTAAACTTAAGCCTAATCCATAGTTAAACATTCTAGATTTGTTTGTTACCCTCTTTTGCTACCCAAACCTAATTGAATAATTATTTTAAACCCTGTTTCGTTCAAAATCTACTATTTTGACCGCTGCTGTTCGTGTGTAAGGACGTTTTTTCGGGGGTTGCAAGTGTGGGACGTGTGGGGTTCGGAGTCCGGACCTCTTGCAAATTACTCCTGTGGCATTTTACCGCAAAAACTTTTGTCAACAGAAAGTTGTGGCTCCTTGCCGGCGCACCTTTTAACGTAAACTTTGCCGGAAATGTCGGAGGTGCCTGGTTGTATCTGTGTGTGTGTGTGTGTGTGCTAGGGGTGTGCGGGTGTGTCTCCCAGCCCCTTGTTGATTTGCACAGCATGAAATATTCATTTGTTTCCTGTGATCGGCAATTGTAATATATCTTCCTCCTGCGGTATCGTTTTCTACTCAATTTTAGTCAATGTCTGCCACGTTTGCTTACTGTTTGTTGTCTGCCTGCCATTGGTTGGCATTGCCAAAAGTTCTCGATGTCCTTGCAGCTTCTCCTTTGGGCCACCATTAGCCCCCTGGTGCCGCCCGAGTTATAGAGTCCCCGAGTACCCCTCCTTTTAGCCCACACCGCACAGCATCGATGGCATTTGGAGAGGCATTGCCGATAAGCTATCATTTCATTTCCAGGCAACACAACCCCTTTGAATATTCGCCTCCAAAATGCCCTCCCTCGTTCCGGCTGCGAGTTATTGCGGTGCAAATGATTTGAATTCATTTATCA
The DNA here is from genome assembly GCA_018904695.1 of Drosophila parvula. NCBI lineage: Eukaryota > Metazoa > Arthropoda > Insecta > Diptera > Drosophilidae > Drosophila > Drosophila parvula. The sequence continues at coordinate 21,393 of JAEIIG010015855.1, forward strand.
TGTTTAATGCGAGCTTGGCAAGTGCGCTTCTGGAATGTGGCAGCCATTTTTCAACGGCCCTGACAACGCTCTCGAACTTCACTGTCTTTAAAGGATAATAGAGAGCACAGACTTTAAGGGGATTTGGCTAATGAAATCGGCAAGCTATATTTTTTTCTCCCTTCTTTAATTCTAGAAAAATGTTTCTAGAGATGAAAAAGAGTGTGCTCTGCACTAACGAAGCTAGTTTGAATTTTAGTTACATTTTTAAAACCTAACCCGATTAGACATTTCTTAGATTCTTCTGGCAGCTATGAACGTAAATGAATCTTTTTGTTTTCATCTTACATTTTGAGCTCAAATCAAATGATTTTTCAAAGGAAACCCACACTGAATTCTGAACAAATATGTGCTGTCAGATTTTCGATTTTATTCGGGGGCATGGCCAAGACCTTTCTCCGGTGATAACAATTTGAATACAGATCTGATGCAGTTCACATACTATACATACGGACTACTTGCTCGGGTTCCCGCATAATATCTTCCCAACCGCAAACCAATTGGAATCCTTTGTGTTGGAAAATTATGCATTCCTCTTAAACTAAACCCCTGGCCTGTACCGCATCCTTGGCATGGAAAGCAGCTCGAAAATCAGATGGGAACTTAATGCAGTTGCCACCGAGAGCTAAATGCTGAATGCTGAATGGGGAAAAACTTGTGCAACCTGTTAGGCACGTGAATGCTGGATGCAGGATGCAGGTGGCATAGACTCCTCCTTTTTTTTCGAGTGCCCCTGGCGCAGACACGAACCCCATTCAACCGCAAATAGAGCGGAAAAGAGGAGCCCGGCCTCGCCTTGACCGATTCTGAACCTGAACCGCTCTTGACATCGGGGCCTGGGTCAAAATTATAAGCAGGGCAGAGACTGTACACAATAAAGACGGGTGAGCATGTGAGCATGTGGCATGCATATTCATAAAAATTGCAATGGCAAAAAATTCATTTCCCCGACCGTTCACACAGGACAACAATGGTAGCACGACGACAGTAACCAAAAGTGAGAAGCCACATGGACTGACAGCCCAGAGAGTTGGCGGAAACAGTCAGCCCGCAGCTGAGACTTCTGCTCTCGATCTTCAGAGCTGGGATCCCCGCTGTTTTATAGATTTTGTAGTAACCAAATATATAAATAATAAATATAACCAAATATATATAATAACATTTTGTTTAATTCTATTATTAGGAAGACTTTCAGCTATTTTCTAGAAGTGGGACGTTGACAGCACTGTCACTCCCTGGATAAAAGGATCTGGCTGGTGTTTGCAGCCGCATAGAAATCTGAATTCCAGAGTAACTAAATGACAAAGCAATCCGGCCACAGCTGCGGCGTACTCTTCTCTTCTCTGCCTTATTTCCTCACACCCCTTAGCCCACTCGGGCGCCTCATATGCATTGTTAATACACATGACAATCCGCTCGCTCGCTGGCAGGCTGTGAAATTGCGCATACGCCACGTTGACGGATGGACGAGCCCCCAAGGCAAATGGTGGCGAAATACGAAAGAACAAAAAAAAAAATAAGAAACAAGAAAAAAATATGTGGAGGAAACGAAGCCAGAACCCTTTTGATTAAAGTCTTGTCCTAGCCCATTTTCGTGTTCATTTCTCAGCAGAATAGACAAGCACTTCAAAGGATCCGGCCCGGCTTTGAACACACAAAATAGCCGCGCTGACCCGCTGTCAGATTTGTTTTCCAGTCGCCTCGAAAACATAAAATAAATTGAAACAGACCGTCGTCCGGCAGGTCGGTAATATTTCATTGGAATGATTGCGGAGTGGAGTTGCGAACAGAAAGAAGTACATTCTACTCACCACCATGTTGTTGATTGTGAACGTTAGCTCGGATCGTGGTCGCGACGGCGGAGTGCTGCAGTTGGCTCGCAGGACATCGCCGGGCTCGTAGCGCAAGTGCTCCGTCAGCAGCACAGGACGCTTGTCGGGCAGCTCTGCAAAAAAAAAGAGAAATATTTATATATATAAGTCAAAGATATAGCGATATTAATTTATAGCCAAATTAATAAAAAAAAAGGACATTTTTTCTTTGGAAAATAGGAAAAGGCTCAGGCCGGGACAATTCAATTAGCAGGACCCACTGACACAAGACACATTAATAGGCGCATAAGTGGAGGCGGAAACCCGGAGAACCCTTCAATCACAACCGCAGGACGAAGATCCTGCTCGCTCTCGCTACGCTTAACTTTTTAATTAAGTCAACCAAGGCGGAGCCGGAGCCGGCCGCAACAACAGCCAGAGCCACTACTATGTGCCACAGGACCCGGCGAGAGCAACAAAGTAACTAATGAAGAAAGTAATTTCCATGACAAAGGCGTCGGCAACTTTGCTCTTTTTCCCGACTCGCCCGGGGCGACTTTCTGTGTCCTGGCCGCTTTCTAATCCCCAATCCCCGGACTCCAAACCCCAGAATTAAGACCCCGCTGCCTGTGCCTTTTGCCTTGCAGATTTTGACCTTTTTTGTGGGGCCAGCATCGAAGGCTTCTTGGCCAGCTTGGGCATTCCTTTGCCTTTGGCCCAGAGTCTCTGCCGTCCAATTCCCCCTAATGAGGGTCAGTCTCCCAGAGCACACTGGAGTAAACACTCGAAAAATTGTCAAAAATGAAATAGGTATTTCTCCTTTGAATATCAAAGAACAGACTTATTTTTGTCTTAACTGAGATTATTTATTTTTTTTTATTAATAAACAAGTTATTTACTTAGAATTCTCTGGAATTTTCACCTTAACTTTATACAAATTAGCCCAGTGTAAGGCGGCGAATGTTGGGCTTAATTTAGCAGCTGACCAGCCTACTTTGCACTTGGTTTTAGCTTCGACTCGTGTCATTAAGTTATTAAACTTAAGGCTGCCCAAATGTTTGCCAACTATAAACTTTTGACTCGTACCAGCCGACGATGATGGGCGGTGGTGGCTGGGGGGGGGGGGCTGTGACTTAATGAAAGCCCGAATTAGCATAACTTTTGGGGGCCCAGAACCAGCAGGCTTCGCTTACCACCATCCTCCTTTGCCTCCGTAATAACCTTGCCACCGTCTCAGCGCCTTGAATTGCCCGCCCCGCAAGGACAAAGTGTTTATTTTATGTGCCACGCAGACGCCGAGACGCTGGCTGCCTCCTTTCAGTCGGCTCCTTTCAGGATCCTTGGGCCGCAATCTGATTGCCACTTGAGCTCATTAACACACGATTAAACCTCAGAGTTATTTACACCGAGGACGCGGCGGCTGCATAAGCGAATGAGTGCGCACAACTAAGACTGACTGACTGACTCGATGCATAAAACATCAGGCTGCGAAAAACTATGCGGGGAATCGATGAAATTAAAGCGAAAGTTTACGCAGATGAGATGAGAGGGGCGGACTTATGTTCTAGACCATCGAAAAATGTAGGAAAAATCCCTACTAAATGTCAAATGGATGTGTGAAAATATAGAAAAGAGAATATTACTATAATTATCTAGAAATATACACTTTTCCCCTTTAGTTCTTTAACTAACATCAAAATTAAAGAATAAACTGAGTTTGATTTTACTTAAAGACGCTTGACATATATTTTGATAACAGTGTAGCATATTGTTTTCATGAATACAGAAAAATTGACATCCCAATATGACACTAATTTCAGTATATTTTTCCTCTGTGCCAAAATACAATATGGTGTCGGTTACGGCTTCTGCCAGCTGGTGGTAGCAGTAATTTATTGTTTAGCCGGCAAGTTATTGGGGTTTTAGTGTCGACGACATTAGGCCTAAGCCCGGGAACCCAACGCCCAACGAAACCGAGCCGGCAAGCCGCAGGATACAGGGCGCGGCGAGTAACCGACAAAGCCCGAGATTTGAGGCGGCTGTCAGTGTGTCAGTTCCCAACTGGCTTATCTGTAACAGCATTGATGTATGTCCCAAGGACCAAGGACCAAGGAGCGAGGACCAGGGACCAAGGAGCGAGGACCGAGGAGCCAGCCAAGTTATCCAAGGCCGAGACCCGGAGAGCAGCCAATTAAGTGGCGCAGCTATTAATGAAACTTTAATAAGTCGAGCGTCGCGTCCTTGACGGCCTGCCCTGTCCTGTCCTGTCCTGGCCTCATGAATTTAAAGCAAATACACGATCAAAGGCTTTAATCCCCAGATGCTAGTTACGCAAAAGCGGCCAATTAAATGGGCTAAATGCGGCGTTAAATATAAGGCAGTGAACTAGCTGGGGAGTGGCAGGGCGAAGGCGAGAACGAAAGCGCAGGCGATGCCAATCTAATAAGGACTACACAGGAAATAAAATGTTACCAAGTTTCGTTCGTTTGGTAATGTCTTCCTTGCCTATTCAAATCTATTTATTTTATTCCTGTAAAGTATTTCCGTTGGAAATCAAATCTAGACGGAAATTTTGTTTATTTCTGTGTAGGCCACAACGGCAGACATCTGAATGTTTAATGCTGGGCAACAAGCAGCCAGTGAGCCAGTGAGCCAGTCAGCCTGTGAGCCATTAACCCAGACGAGCTCTCAATCAAACACACGCACACACAGCGGGCTTTCCCGCCAGTCGAAGGGATTGCGGGGAAAAACGCGGGAAATAGAGGATAAATCCTGCCCAGCAAGTGGCATAAAAATCAGCGACTAAAGCAGAATTTAGCTGTCGGAGCGCATTTCTCGAATGCTTGAGGCCAAGCGAATAGAAAGATTAACTTCAACGAGCCCTGCTGAAGCATCGCCATCGATTCAGGCCGCATTACGCATACGCTCCATATGCTGCACCCAATATGAGTGGGTAAGCAATTGTTGTGCCTTTAAGACCAGACTTCCTCCTATATGCATTCAGTAACTTAAAGGTTAGCCTGTGATATTTCATTAAAATCTTGAACTAATTTCTAAATTTAAACAAAGATCTCCCGTCTTGTTTGTGTAATTTTTAAAGAGATTTCCTCTTGGCTGATGGCTGAGGTTGAGCCAAATAATTGCTAAGCCGTAACGGACTGCTGCTCATTGGATTTCATGACCCTGCCGCGCTGATTAAATTCGTAATTCAGAGCGCGCCGCACCACGCTCATTTAAAACGCATAAAGCCGTGAAATGCGTGGGGCACAGGTAAGACTACCAAATGACCCCAGACAGGAGATGGTGTGGGGCCACCCCGACTCCCACCCGACCCCGCTGAGCCACTCTAAGCCAACCCCCTTGGTGCGCGCAGCCCGCTTATCTGGCAAGAAGACGAAATGGGCTGTTAATGACGCAATTTTCAGCGCAAAACTTTGGCAACCAGCAGAAACAGCTGCTGTGACCTTGGCCCGGCCAAAAACAAATTGCCAAAGAAGCGAAAAACTTTCACTGCTCCCAACCGGAGAATTTAGCCACGGAACGCTGCCCGGCGATCAAAGGAGAATAATGTCAAAGGCTGCCCGATAGCTGATACACTCACTCACTTTCATTCGGATTCTGGAGAAGCTTTTAAGCGCACTTTAGGCCAATTTGGCTGAATCAGCTTAGGAGGCAGAGTGGCCAGAACTGGACACAGGACTCGGCACAGAGACACAGAGCTCAGACAGAGACTTACCAACAACTTGCATGGTGTCCACGGCGGTGGCGGTCGAGAAGAGCGGAGCATCGGCGGTCACTTCGCATGAAAAGTTGCCAGAGAGACCGAATCCAACGTTGCGTAAGAGGACCTGGGTGGCATTAGAGCTGGATACCTGTTGAGCAAAAGAAAAGGATACTGTACTTAACTATCAGCTGCGGGATGAGTTTGTGCACCCAGAGAAACGGTGACATAGTTTACATTTCAATATTATTTTATTTGTATTTATTTTACGTTTACCCAAAACCTTTCATGTTGTTGTTCTGTTGCACTGCGGAAAAAAATCACTCCCCACACCTACCATCGCTCAGCTGTCCGCAATCTGACATCGAGTCCAACAAAGAAATGCACTTAAATTTATTAAAACAGCTTAAAAACAAACAAATACAAGCAGAGCCAGCAGCAGGCAGCCAGCAGAGCGGAGCGACAAGGAAAAACTGCCTTCAGCTAGGTAAAGTAAAAGTTTTTCGACGACAAAACAAAAAATAACAAAAAATAAAACGAAAAAAGAAGGGAGAAGGAGTACAAAAAAAACTAAAGATAAACTCGCTGGCTCAAACTCAATAGCCTGATGAAATATTTAGCCAGATTCGGAGCAACTTTATCGAAGCAACGAAATTGCAAGGACCTCTTCCTTTTCCCCGACGCCTCGCACCCGCCGGCTGGGTAAACTTTTTCAATAATCTAGCCAAAGTAGAATTACCCCAGCCGAGACTCAATTCTCCGACCTCAGGCTCCGCCTCCCACTCCCACTCCCACTGCCACTGCCACACCCACTCCTCGCTCTTCACAGATTGCAGATTGCAGTTTTTGCAGGTGGGCGACAAAACTCAGACGCAGCAGGCAAAAATTTAAATGAAATTTTTGCCGCAGATAGCCGCGCGTTGATAGCGCCCACAAAAGCCGGCATTCCGGCATTCCGGCAGTCCGGCAGTCTGGCGTCGGCGGCCCGGGCCAGGTGTCTCTTGGCATTTTTTGAATAACCGCCAATAACAATAAAACTGCCAAACTGAATATGCATGAGCGGAAAGTTTAAAATATACAATATAAATAAATGCAGTGTGCGCGCAATTAAGGACATCAAAGTGAGGTTCGGTCCGGTTTCGGGTCCTTTCAGGAGCCATCCCAACAAAGGACAAAAAGAGATAGACATACGAGTATACCAGCAGCAGGCGGGAAATGCTTCAACGATTTGTTCTTTTGGAAAATTCCGACCTCCTCCCATACTGATTTACTTGTTCTTTTATACTTTTATATACTCTTGATAGGAAGGGTATCTAAATTCAGGTCTTTACTTTGACATCTCATTTCTAAATTAAAGTTTAAACTTTAAATAACTCAAATACTACATAAATTAAAGTAAATATATGCACAACTAAAGGTTAGGAATTGAAAAGTTATACGTTAATTGGAAACTTGTAAATTTATTAAATTAAGGGGAAGAAGAAACATCTTGTTGAAAAATCGATTTATTTTACCAATTTCTTTTAGAGAAATGTATATGTTTAATACTTTAAAGACAGTCTTCATAGTCTAGTCCTTAATATTGCCACAAATTTTAAATTATATTACATTCCAGAGCATTACTGGTAAGTAATCCTACTTTCTTATATATCAAGGCATATTAAAGACAGATTTAAATGATTTAAAAACTTCTGGGAGCTTGGTTTAACCTAAACTATAAGCAAAGATATATAGTTGATCTATATAATTGATTTATATAGCATTAATAGTAACTAATTAATAATAAGTAATAATAACTTCTAGGAGCCTTCTACTTGTACCAACATGTACTATAAGTAAAGATAAATAATTGCTAATAGTAAGTAATCCAACTATCTTAAACATCAATGCCTCATGTTTTATTTTAAATAATAACTTCTAAGATCTTTGTTCAACCTAAACTATAAGTAAAAAATACTTAATTGATTTATATAGCTCATCCAATTTCTCTTTCTCCACATTCTGCTATTAGTTTTCTGATATTTTCACTATACTTACGTCCACATGAATGCCGGGAAAGGGAAAGACCTTCGTGTTGGGAAATTCCCCGGGCGTATAGCGATAGAACTCGAGCTGGCCGCGATAGAACTTGGCCGAGTATAGTGGTGCCCCCTCCAGGTCGTACATGCAACGCAGCACAACGTGTTGGCCCCGTCGCACCGCCGGTGGTTCGATGATTAAATTGACATTTCGCAGTGCGCACTCGACGAGCTCTGCAAAAAGAGACAGAGAGAGAAAAGGGGAGGTTAAATCGGTGATGGAATTACGTGCGAATGCAAAGCCGAGGGATTTCAATTTAGTGTATTTATTTTAATAAATTATTGAAATATTGTAGGACGGCGGCGACACTGATAACACATAATCCGACGCTCAACTGCACCGCAATTGCTTGCTTTTCGGGATGCTATAGTTGGTTTTTGTCAATGGTTTGGTTTCCAAATGCTTAAAACGCCATGCAAATATGCTGAAAACTCAATTTAGCTGGTCAATTTTTTTTTCAATACCCTCGCGGTCGGGTATGTACCATTAGGTATAAATTTCCCTCTTAGGGAAAGTTTATTTTGAATATAAAATTATTTATAAGTCACAGAGAATATTTAATGACCTCAATACCAAGGTAATACATTTTTATTGAAGCAAAATACTGTCTAAATATGTTCTTATTACATTTTCCATTTATTCTTTACTAGTTTTATATAGATTTAGTTTGTATTTATTTAAAATAAAGTCAGTTATAATAATAACGATCATCATTAAGGCAAGTCTTTAAAATAAGTTGTAAAAATATATTTATTAAAATAATACCAGCAGCCATAAAGTTACCCTTAAGGGTAATAAAAATGTCGCTGTTCTATACAAAGCCATAGCTACCTTGTTTTTGTTCATGTTTCTCGTCGAATGATTGTCATATTTGGTGCTTAAATGATTTATAAATGTTTTTTCAACCATCGGAAAGCTTGATAGATTACGGTTGGATTTTGTAGGAGGCAGTTATGCAAACGAATGGTACACTGAATTGAAAATATTATGATAAAAACTGCTGGTTGCCAGTAAGCCCAAAGCCCAAATAAACAGCGTTCGTAACTGAATTTCATTGGTAAGCCAGTGATGATTTAGTCCAAAACTAAAACGACCTTTTAAATGCCGTTTTTGGTGGGGACGACACACTTTAATATTTAGCGTAAGCGACGGTAGGAAAGATTTATGGATTCTAGGTCGCAAATTTAGCGCGACCTTCACTTACTTAGGCAATCTTCTTGTTTGCTCGCAAAGTTTTATCAATTACCAAACAATCAACGCCAATTTCCGGCAACTTTATGACCGCCCATTTCAGAGTCGTTTGTCAACAAATGCGTAGCATAATTCAAGGCGCCAAGCCCGGTAACAGCCCCTCTCACTCACACTCACTCACTCACTCTCTGTGGGCCGGATCTTAGCCCGTGGCACTCTCCCACTGGAGTTTTGGTGTTTTACAAGCCAACATAGCCTAACAAGGCACTCAAAAATTTTTTATATCTTATTTGGGTCACATTTCATGCGGCTGTGCCCTTAAGAATAATGGCACATAATTTGCGGCTTTCCCAGCGCAGCGCAGCGTCCCTTTTGTGCGGACGCACGGAAAGGACTGGGGAGGATCTGTGGAATGTTGAGGAGGCAAGGATTCGGTTCCTTGTAAATCTCTCGCGAGGCGAATAAAATAAAATTGTTTTCATTTTTTTTTTATTTTTTGTTCTTCGTTTTTTTTTTTCTGTACATGCCAGCTGTGCGTAATTCATTACCTTCGGGAGTTGTTTGCATATCAGGCGATATCTTCGGCGACGACTACGTACTCCCTGGAAAATGCCATGGAAAATTGGCATGATTTTCATTATGCCAATGCCAATGCTGCTGCTGAGTTGCCCTTTAACATTTACTCCATTTGCAGGCTGTAAAATGAATTCCTGCACATTGACCTTAATGACCAGCGGGGCCTGCCAGCATAATTGGCCAACTGCCTGTGTGTCCTGGCCAGGGACAACGAGCAAACAAGAAATTACAAAAAAAAAAATAAAATACAAGCAAGATTTTAGATGAGACTAAGAGATACCTTTTTATTGGAATTTAAAGAAAGCTATAGAAGTAGAAACAAGAATCATGTTTTAGTAATAAAGTTTTCAACCTAACAAATGCTGATAGATTTTCCAAGAGTTTCGGCTTAAGTTTTTAGTTTCCTTGCTGTTTAGTATACCCAAAACTAGTAGGAATTTACCTGGCATGAATACACCTGGCTGACTGGGTACAACTTAACTTAAGCAGTGCCTTAAAGTCCTTGCTAGCCGCATAAATATTTGCACACTGAAATCGAAAATTCCGCTTGTTTGCCAATTGAAAATTGGAAAGTGTAGTTGCCGGGGCCCGCCCGCTGAGAGTTTTCCCAGCAGCAGCAGGAGCTGGAGCAGCGAAATGCAACCGCAAATACTTGCTTATTGCTGGGAAAACTTTGCTTGTTAGTGTTTAGGTGGAAAGTGCAGCAGCAAGAAATCATAGCACACAGTCGGGTGCACAACTTCCCCAGGAAAAAGCAACAAAGAGCAGCCAAACAATGTCTATAAATCCACACACGCATACACCCCTCAGTCACACTCGCACACTCCAGATATAGTTGGAAAGGTAAAAAGTTTGTGCAAAAGTCACATATTTGTTCGATTTTGCTAAGTGCCAGCTTACAAGTGCCTTGTCCTTATCCTTTTGCGATTTGTTTACATGGCAGCCACCAAAGCGAAAACCCAGAAATGGGACCCACCTGGCCCCTCTTCATTTCATGCTGTTGTTGTTAGTTCTTCGTTTTTTTTTATGCAGGACCTTTCGAGGCTGTGGAGAGGGGATTTACCTGCCTGCCTGCCTGCCTGCTAAATATCAATGCAGCCAGCCCTTGTTTGTTTCCATTTTCTTTGTCGTGCTCCCTGGACGTTGGGAGAAATGCCCTGCCATCTGCTGGGAGAGTAAACACTTTTCACGCTCTTTTCACCGCATTTTCCCCGCAGCCTGCTTTTTTTTTTGTTTTTTTGGTTTATTGTTTTCCAATCTGGCATCCGACCGGAGTGCGTCATTGGTCGGGATTGGAGTGGTGGGTGTCAGATGCGATGAAACCGCAAGTGATGCCAAATTGAAAAGTTAGATGCCACTTTTTGCCGCCTGTCCCCGGGGGATAAGCTATTTTTTTTACAGTTTTCCCTGAGTACAGGTTTGGATATTGTTCGGTTAACTTAAATAGGAAAATAATAAGAAGTAACTGATAATATAACATGCGAGTCAGGACTCTTAAAGAATCCATAGTGGGTCTTAAAGAAAAATGTTCCATAATGAAAAAAGAAAGTCTAAGAGCTCATAACTATAATTTCTAAATTTTCTTTCAAATAAATACTGTTTGAAATCTAAAAAGACTTTTAAACAATATCTCCTTAATTATAAATATTTAAAACCTATTTTCTGATGACTTACAAATACAACAAACATTTTAATTAAAGTAAAATCACATAATCTACTTCTATTTCTCTGGAGTATATACACATAATCCTTGAAAATATATGCCAAATTAAATTTGGGTGCTGTTTTCTATAGTTTTAGTCTGCAACTGATTGATTCCTGACGAGTGCTTGCCTTTAGCCGTGTTCAATTGGTTGGGAGTTTCAAATTCCAGCCTAAATGCTGTGTTTTCATGCGAATTCTCGAGTGCTGCTGAATCCTGAATTCTGAACTGTGGAATCCCGAAAACGTGAACGGCGCACAAGCTGCCGAACCAGAGCGACCCAATATGAATATCGCAGCATTATAATTTGCAGAGTCGCTTTCCATAACACGGGGGAAATGGGGGACGGAGGCAGCCTTAAACAAACATCGGGCAGCTGGCATGTAATATCTATGTGCATTCAAGCGAACGTGTGGGTAGCATTGTCTCGGTATTTAATAGGCTTTTGTTGCAGCTTTCCATTGAAAATGGAAATTGTTGAGTCCCGTTGATGCTGCTGTTGAAGCAGCCTGGCTTGTTTACCAGGCGATACCTAGTCCTACGTACGCTCCTGATTCTGTTTCTATTTCGGTTTCCTATCAACGTCATCATTGCCTGGCTGGCTGGCAGCTCATTGAAAGATTTATCATTCACCAGAAACAGCAGGCCTCTGAATAGGCAGGAGGGAGGCGACCACTCGCCAAAAATATTTATTTATATATATTATAATAAGCAAATTTCAATTCCACGAAACTAATATATTTATGATTCTAAAAGGAACTTTGTTAACAAGGTTTAACACTCATTTCTCATATTTCTTCTTAATTTAAATTGAACGAAACTAATTACATTGTTACTGCTATTCTTACTACATTTAATTTCCCATCTTTGTAATTATTATTGCCAGTGTATGGCTGATGAGGAGCCACCTGTCTAGAGTCCTGAATCCCAACCGCCCGTGTTGACACAGCCCACATAGGCGTCCCATACACATGCATAATGGAATTTCTAATAACTGCCACAGCTCCTCATCGGATCGGGGAGGCCGGGACAAGAAACGGGAGCAGGAACAGGACGAGCCCAACCGGACCAAAGCCAAGCCAAGCCAAGCCAAGCCTTCCTGCTGGGTCAACAGCATTTAGTGACAATAAGCGTGCTGCAGTTCATTTGCCCAGTCGAGTTCAAAGAGCGGTGGGTCGGTTCGTGTTTTGGTTTGCTTTTGGTCCCGGAATCGGCCTGCAGAAAGGGTGGGTGGGTGGCCCAAGTGCACTCAGTCAGGCTCCTTGAACAAACAACATGCACTTCAGGAGGAATCCAACCCCCCCCATCCAGGCCGAGGCGGTCTCATCCCGAGAGCCGCAGCAATTTAATTAACATAAAAAACGCAACTCGCACAATTCGAAACCATAAATCACAAAACCTGCACACGCCCAACACTAAACTAATACCATGGAAAAACCTAATGCCGGACACAAAAAAGCACAACTGGCAAAATGTCTAGTAAAAAGTGCATTCGGCAAAGGAAAAAGGGTTACACAGCAAGAAAAAGACATCAAAACATGGCCAAAATCTACTCTCTCTTCTTACAATTAAGTTAAGTGTTTTCTTCTTTTAATATTCTTTGTTAGTAATTATTTTTGGCTATACACAAAATACCATTAATCCATTCTTTCTTTTTTTCTCTTACTATTTAATTTCAAAAATTTAGTTCTAGCTTAAGTAATTTTTTTCGGTGTCTGAATAGAAAGAAAAACGTTTGGAATGATACCGAAAATGCTAGTTATGGTCTACGATTCCCAGCTATTATAGAAGTTCTAAAAGTAGAGTTGGTTATATATAAAGTAGCATTTGTTTTTGCCGCCATGGTGCTTAACTCTGCCTTTGTCACAGTTATGGGGACTTGGGAAACCCCGGGGCAGCGGTGCCCAACCCAGACCGCAATTCAGTGTCCAACCCGTTCGTGTCGTGTCCAGAGGGCATCAGCATAAACAAAGGGTCGCCAACATAATTTAGTTAAAATTCCTTTTGTCCGGGGCGTGGCACACCTCGCCAGAGGAAATGAAAAATGCTGATTATGGAAACGCAAACCATAATTTGTTGTGTGTTATGGCAACTAAATGAGCCGTGCGAAGGGTTTGGGATTGGTTTTGATTTGGATTTCGCAATTTTCATTTGCTAATTGCTTAATCATTAAATTCAATTACAAACGACAATTTAATTATGCGGCGTTTAATCAAATATCCAATCAAATAATTACAAGAAAAAAAGGTACAAAATCGTTTGGTAATTCGAGTTTAAAGCTCTTAATTAAAAGCACACGAAATTAATTGGTTTCGGGCTTTATTTTTTACAAACTCTCATGTTTTAAAGACTCCAAAATTGGTTTACAAATTTAGTAATAATATCTGTAAGCCTTTATTCTCTCAACTAAATTCTTTTCCCTTTTTTTTATACACTTGCTAAGGTTATCTAATTAAAAATAAATTAAAGAGTAATGTACAGACTAGATATGGCAGCAAGTAATGATTTTTATTGCAATTGTTATCGCTTAATAGACATCGCAAGCATTTAATTGCCATCTCTCGCTCGATTATCCTTTTTGCCACTCAATATTGTTCACTTTTAGGGGTTTTTTTTCGTCCGCCACTCCGGCAGTGGTTTATAAAAAACAAAATCCCGACAATCTCAAGCTGGCCCCAAAGGAGCCAAAACAAAGTAGAAGCAGTGAGAAATGAAGGAAAAGAACACTCCTTGTCTGCTCTCTGCAAACAGACATTGGACTGGGTAAACAATAGGAATATATGCGATAAATGAAAAAATAATAACAAACATTAATCCGAGGGCTGCCTGCTCGAGTGGATGATGATGATGTTGATGATGGCGATGATGATGTGCCGAAATGCCGCCCTTTGGCTCCGGTTGGCCCGGGGTTATCCTTGCACTGCCCCGACACTCCCGGCACGCCACTCCTTGGTCTCGTGATAGTCTTTCGTTATCCTCCGCTTTGCACAGAAGCGCTAAGCAAATAAAACAAAAAGGATAACTGTGCAAATATTGTGCAGACGGCTTGGCCAGATGAGGGGAAAGTGGTGGCGGTGGCGGGGGCGGGGGCTAAAGCAAACAGTCACTGCTAAAAACATAAATATGTATGCATGTGTGTGCGAGTGTGGTGTCCTCTTCTTTATTTTTATTTTTATTTTCGTCCTGGTGACATTGCACTGCACATAAGTCGTCCGCTCGGTTGCTTAGTTGGATATTCTACTTTCCCCCCTTCTGCGATTTCCCAATTTTCATTTGCTTTACTCCTTACGCACATAAACGTACACAGAGGATATTAAAAAGTATATTTTTTTAAATTTTTTAACAGGTTTAAGGGTCATCTTTCATAATCCTAAGGAGGAATAGCTTCAACTATCTGTTTACTCGTATATAGTAAGCATGCCTTTATTAATCTACTGAAATATCCATGTCCTTACTAATAAATACCTTTAGTATAATTATTTATTTATAAATACCTTTAGTATAATTATTTATTTATAAAAGAAATAACTACAATAAATAAAACAAGCAAAACATTACTTTAATATACATTTCCTAGCGCTTTCCTTCTCTTCTTAATTAATTATTATAACTTAGCTATAAACAAATATATAGTTTCCTTCTAACAATATTTTAAAACCTTATATACTCTCCAATATTTCCTAAATTTTATTTGCAGTGCACTCATATCCACATCTGTTCGCTCGTATTTATTTAGTTTGTTTTCGAGCTTCTTTGGCCCTGTTCACTTGGCGTATACGCAACGTTGGAACGCCCAAGACTGCGACTGCGACTGCGACTGTGACTGCGAATACGACTCAATTGAGGCTGGGCAGCAAACATTTTGTTATCTCGGCACCAGCATCGATGCCGAATGGATTTTTAGTTCAGCGAATTCTCTCTTATATTCTTTCTATTTTTTTTTTTTTTGTGTGCGCCTCCCCTAGTGCGTTTTGTTTGTGCCGCTTTCCCTACACGAGGCCAGTATATTTTTTTTTCCGTCGCTTTTCTTGTTCATTCAGTTTTTCCATTTGGCCCGGCCGGAGCGTCAGAGCGCTTATCTCGCATGCCGCATCGCGAACTGCTTGTAAATAGCATTCATGGCCTGACACTAATGGAACTTTTGACCGTTTGTGCTATCCGCCATCCGCTATCCGCCATTCCGTTCCTCCGGATCCAGCACTAGCCACCCACCCTCCACCCAGTCCAGTTTCCCAGTCCATCTCCATCTCCATTCCCAATAGCGTGTCCAGTGCCCAGTCCATTCCATTCCAATTGCCCACTGGCCCGATGTCCGGCATCGGCTGCAGGGCCAAAAACTTGGATGGCATTCATCGACTTCGCTATGAGTCGGTTTACTCAGACCACTATTCGAGTACCCTAAACTCTAGTTATGGGGAATACCACTTTCTAACAATACTTTCTTACTTTGTGGGAATTTTAAAAATATTTTTGTACATTTTATTTAGTTGTCTTTTCATTCCAAATTAACTTGAAAAAAAATCAGGTTTGTTTGGTGTCTATTTTTGGGAATATTTATGAAAAACTAATACATTTATGTCTATAATTTAAGCAGACATCTCCTTATTATTTATGTTACTTAAACATTTAACCAAGCGTCCTTCTGTCTATCACAATTCCAAGGTATTTCAAACTTCGCTAGTTTTCACTTTCCAATTTCAGATAAAAATTGTTTTTCTGCTCTCTTATGGCAACGCGAATTCACGCAACTACGTTTGTTGTTTCCCCTTTTTTCCCCAAAGCCTTTTTTCTTTCATATTCATGTTTTCTGGCTATTTTTTTTTTCTTTCTATATCGCTTCTGGTATCAATTTTGCGAGCCAACAGTTTGTCGGGTCTTTCAACAAGTCGTTTGTTGCCGAAATAGCAATCACCTGCCATGGCTGCCTGCCTTTGCTCCTATAGAAATCAGTAACCTCACTAATTAGTAGTCAGGCCGTGATAAAATTTAAAATGAATTTTCGGCAAACGAGAAAACTGACCTCAAACCCAGTGTTTGATTAGAAAATTAATCTGGACACTGATTTAAATGCAATTTTCATTTTGCAAAAAGCAGGGCTGTGGACAAACGGAAAACGGCGCGACAGAAGCGGGCGATAAGCGACAATGGCATTCGGAAATTTCATTTTTGGTAACTAGATCTCTCCGGTTCCTTCACATACTTACATAAATGTGGTGTCAATGGGGCTGGCTGTATGTGTGTGTGTGTGCTTGGTAAATCCAAGGGGGGACAGGACGGGGAACAGGCTCCGCCATATCCATTTCGTTTTATGTTTACAATTTGGCATGGTTTTTGTGCCTTCTGATTTATGCATAAATTGATGCTACTACTAGTTTGTTTTGTTTGTTGTTTTCTCTCGCCGCCAAAAAGCGCATTTGCCATGGACATCCTGTCCGTTTTCCCGGTTTTTCCCGCTCTGCTCGCCGCTTTTCCCGCATCTCCCCTGTCCATTTCCATCGAGCATTTGTGTTTGGTTTTTGGTCGTGCCAGAGATTCAGTAGCAAAAACATTCATAATTTTAATTAAGTCATAGAAACGTGCTGCACACAAAACGCAGATGTACACTGGGATAAACGGACTATTTCAATTTGTAATTTGAAATTTATTGGGATGCCATATGAAGTCCAAATAGAAATATTTTATTATTATTCAAATAGTGCTGCCTTCTTATGTTAAACCGCATCGAGTGTGGGTATTTCTATTACTAGATAATGATATTTAAGATACTTTATTTACTATTTAACATACACTTTAATGTATACGAATATACAATACTTTTTAATACAATTAATAGATATTCTCTGTAGGTTACAAAATTGAAATATCTTCTTTTAATCAAAATATAACTAGATTTTGATGTTTATATAAAGATACCATCTTAAAAATCCTCCTTTAAATATAACATGTTACAAAGAAATAGTATATGTAATTATTTGTAAAGATTCCATACATTCTATACATTTTAAAAAATGTTTTCTCTTTATTTTTATTATACAGATTTTTATAAAAATGTAGTATGCTTTCTATGTTAAAGATTTCACTATTAAAACTATATTCAACAATCTTGATATTAACCCCAAAAAACTGCCTTTCTGCCTGTTTTATACAATTTTAACTTATATTTCAATGAGCTTCAAAGTACCTTCAATCTTTGCTTATTTTTGTACCGATTATTATCCAATTTGGATTGTTATTTTAAAACCCTTTTGTATTTTCCGTGTATACAAACAGAAGTACGCTTAACTTTTGTGTGCTAGTCCTGCCCCACCAGCCGGCGGCCGTAGGTTTTTGTGTATGTTTTGTTTCGAGTTGTATTTGGTTACGATGCTCACAAAATTGCACTTGAAATTTATCCCCGAGCCTTATTAGTTATTTACGCACCAGGCGCACTCGTCGTAATGTGCGAGTGTTTGTGTGTGTGTTCGAATGGGGGAGGGGGTCCTGTGCAAATGCCCTAACGGCATTTTCGCAACAACCCCGAAGACCAGCCCCCCCGCCCAAAGCAGGCCAACCAGCTCAACACCACCCATTGCAGATTTATAGCCTGCAGCAGTTTTTAGTGCTGCTCGTCCTTTGTTTCGCCCTGCGTTTTGTTTATTTGGTTTTGCAATTGTTAAAAGTTTATGTCGTTTTTGTTGCGGCTGTTGCATTTCGCACACAGTTTCCACTTGGACTCGGCGAACAACAAGTTTTTGTTTTTGTTATTCTGTGGAAGGAGAGGGGGAGTGGCACTGCCAGAAATATACAAAAATAATAAAAACAAAACAAGCAATGGGTCTGAAACAAAAACGTTGGTATTGCGCCAGTTGCGATTTTGTCGTCGTGATTTGTTCCAGTTATTTTTTTGGCAACGTTGCTTAATTAAACGTGAACTATTGCCAGATGGAGTTTAAA
This sequence comes from Drosophila parvula, assembly GCA_018904695.1. Lineage (NCBI taxonomy): Eukaryota > Metazoa > Arthropoda > Insecta > Diptera > Drosophilidae > Drosophila > Drosophila parvula. The sequence continues at coordinate 39,445 of JAEIIG010015855.1, forward strand.
TATTGGGGCATTTCCCTTTCCGAATAACGTTGGCATAAATATGGAATCGGAAAACCGGCGAAAAATGGTAAGAGTATGAAGGATGTATCTATATCTCTTGTCTATCTCTTGTCTCTTGTCTAATATCTATTTATTTAGAAGAATAAAGATTTAAGAGAACAGTTCCTTTAATATCTCAACCCTTTTTCGATGGGTCAGTACTTCCTTAGAGCAAATTATAATCACAAAGCTACGCAAATATTATTCTTGCGCAACTTTGTCAATAATTTCCAGATTACTCCAGTTTAATTGGTGAAATTGAACATGAGCTCTCTCTCCTTTTTTGGCCTGCGGCTTTTGAAGTTGCTCGAACTTGTGCATTAATACCAATTTGCACTTGTCAATCAAGGCAACACTCCGCAGCCAGCCGAAACCTACAAAACTTCTAATGAGCCTAATTATTTCAACTATTTAGCCAAATACACAACATCTTGCGGCGGCCGGAGGGAGGGGGAACAACGACTGGGGAAAGCATTCCAATGCCTTGCCAAATTTTGCTAATGATAAATAAATTATGCGGCAGCAGCCGCACAAAATGCCAAGCCCGAGTCCGCACCGAACCATCGTCCCAAAAACCACAAGCAGAAAACAAATAAACTCGCTTCGCAATGCCAAAAGATAAGTATACGCCCTGTGGTCCCTGTCCCCTGTTTCGAGGACATTAAAGCCCGGAGATTTTCGCAGGGCCTCGAAGGGTGGGTGAATGGTATCGCATTACTGAAAGCAAGCGCACATGCGTTAATAAACAAAATCTGTTGCTAATGTACAAAATAAGTTAATTATGGCAACGCAAATGCGAAAATGCGAGGCGAAAATGCCAAATGCTCCGATGCTGGGGACAACTTTTGCAGCTTTTTGGAAAACTCTCACTGACACTCTCGGTTTTTTGGGGGGTCGCAAATATATATATATGTACAAATATATCCTGGGGCGTGGGAATCAGCGGGATTTCTAGTAAGAGGTGCACTTGCCCTGCACTCTCCTTTGTTCTTTGTGCGCGATAATTGCATTTTATGGCTGTGGCAAGCAGGCAGGCAAATAAACAAACAAACACACATGCGGTTGGAGATATATGTATATGTATGTGGGGCAGGCATGGCGCCCCAAACAAATAATTACAAATTGCATTAATAATATACAAACATAGACGGCGGCTCTAAGCCTGGCCCCGAATTCGATTTACCTTTTGGCAATTTTTGCGTGACTGGCATAATTGGTAGGTGGCCGAAATTGGTTGGCCCCTGCCACGCCCACTCATATTTGCCGCTGGCATTTACACAAATATCTGAGAGCAGAACCGCATGAAATTTACATATTTCATTTGTAATTTGTTTGCGGCCCGTCAATATTATTTAGCAATTAATATTTCAATGATAGCATCAAAAAAACACATGCGGTTTGCTTTCTCAAAGGGCATACACTTTGTGATTTAACAAGAATATCACCTGTTAATGTTTAGCAATAATGTAATCTTTAAATAAACAAAGAAACTAACTTCACTTCCAATTTAAATCTTAGCCACAAAATTCCAAATTGAATTACTCATAACTGTGGATGAAATTGAAAATCAAAATCATATCTCAGGCTAAACACTGAGTATTTTATAGTCGCCATAAATGCCACAGTCAGAGAACCGATTTTGCCAGCAAAATTGCATATTTTTATTTGATGCATTCGAGCGAATGTCAAAATTATAGTTGAATTGCATTTTGTTGTTGTTATTAGTGAGCAAATGGCGAAATTGTTTACGAATGCGTGTGCTTTTGGGATTTATGGGAATATGTCCCTGATTATTATGCACTTTCATAGTGGAATATAGAGAGCGGATGGGGACGAGAGCTTAGTCAGCGGACTGTGAAAACCCCAGTGCCAGGGGGGGGCCAGTTTCCGTAAGGCGGGAAAATCAAATCGAATTTATTACTAATCCGCGCACAGCTCTCGATGCCCTGATTTATGGACGCCTTTCTTTTGGGGAGCGGCCAGGGCCAACAGTCGATCAGAACAATGGTAGCATAGCAGGCCATTTCGAGTTCTAATTCACTTTTACTAATACACCACTTTGCCGCTAACCCCAGCCCATTAACCCGACCCCATCCATTAGCAACGCGTCTAATAAAGCGCTGATGCCTCGGAATCTGGTTCCGATTTCGCTTCCGAATCCGCCGTTGAACTTCCCCCGCCGCCAATGGCGGAGAATGGGTGAGCATTCGAGTGGAGTGCCATGGAGACCCCCGAAAGGGTCACGGATCACGTCGCACAAATCTCCGTCGGCGCTCTTTTCATCGCCGCCCCTCCGCGGCACCCGAAAAATGCACTCCAAACGGAGATGCTGCAACTTCGGACTCTAAATTTTGTAATTTATATAGAAATAAAATTAACTCTACGCGAAGGAGACACTTTAAAGCTCTTAAGAAAATGGAAATATTTATTATTTTAACATTTACTTTATCTTTGTTTAAAAATGAAAAAGAAAATATATAACAGAATAATTATTATAAATAATAAGACCCCATATTTCTACTCTAAGACCAAGGAGAACTCTTCAAATCAATTCAAACATTTTCATTTAAAGGTTTAAAGACAACTTTTTCAAGGAGAAGCTCCTTATAATTATTCTTCTTCAACTTAGTTTGTTAGAACTCGTTCGTGGCTAGAACTCTAAATTATTCAACCATAAACTATAATATTCACAAGAATGAATTGAAGTCTATGAAAAGCCTACTCTTTAATTACTTTAAATAACTAAAGGCTAGCTCTTGACACCGACTTAATTTATTTATTTATTTATTAAAAATGCTGGGAAATGGCTAAAAAAAAAAGGTGCAACCAGAACAGCATCACCGATTGCAATCGAGGGAGTGCCACCGTTGAAATGCGCTGCTTAAGCTGTTCATTAGCAGCCGAGTAATGGAGCAACAGCCGCCTGACACAGATTTGCTTTGGCAAGTGCCGATGGCTCCGCAGCTCCTCTGATCCTGCGGCCCTTATCCCTTCTACAGTTAGCCTCCAGTGGCATTGAATGCCATTCTATTCAGGTCGCCTCCGTGTTCAATTCAGTTCGATTCCGAGGGCCCATAGTGTTCAGTTTTGTGGCCATGGCGACGACACGCCAGCCGGGGGGGTCATTAAAAAGTTTTTACAAGCACCCAGAATCGGCATTAGCGCCGCTGCCGGAGTGAAGTGTGTTGTGTGTTGTGTGTTGTAGGTGTGTGTGCGGATCTGATTCCGCTGCTGATTGTCATTGACAGCCAGTCGAGTGGATCCCGTTCCCGTTCCCGCACCCGCACCCGTATCAGTGCCCTTACCCCTTGTGTCTGCCAGTTTGACACCTCGCCACCGCTTAGATATCGCTGCTAAACTGGCTGTCAATCCTTTTTATTGCCCAGCACTCTGCCACTCTCCTCCACACTGAGCTCCGCACTCCACACTCTCCACATCTTTGCCACTTCGTCAATCAATTGTGCCCCTTTTATTTGTATTTTATTATGCCAAAGTGTTGTTCCGAATGTCATTTCAAGTATCGATTGTTTGTAACTACACTAGGCCCAAAAACGGGGTAATTATATTTCAAACAATAAATATGGTTATCCGGAAATGAATTAATTAAAATGATCTATAATGATTTAAAGGAAAAAATGAGATCTATTTGGAAAATATATCTCCTTAAGGAATCCTTAACTGTTAAGGAAGTTCTCTAAAAATGTATATACTGTAAGCGAAGCATATAATTACTCCTCAATAATTTATGAATTTTTTATTACTAATTTATTTTATATCTATTTCCTCAGTGTACATGTGTCGCTGCGTTTCTGGTCCTCTTCTAATTCCCAATTTCAGAGGAGTGTGGGTTAAAGTTAAAGTTTGGAGTCACATTTGGAGGCACTTAATTGAGCAGCCGCATCGGCGGACTTGGCAAAAAAAAAAAGAAGAAAAAAAACGAGAAAAGAAAAACTGGAGCAGTCAATTGAGTTAGGGGCTGAGTGTGGTTGACAGTGTTGTTGGTCCTGCCTCCCAGATGCCCAGATACCACTTGAAAAGGGATGACAGCCCGGGAAAGAGCTGTTGAGTGGGTGAAACCCGACAAATACTTCATTAAATTGAACAAATGAAACTCTTAAAGTGCGTTCCAATAGTGTCGAATTTGTCCGCTTGATAAATAGTTGAGATCTAAGCTAGCTTACATGTTGAATTTATATTTCTATTTTATATTAACTGATGATCTGTGACAACTATTTATCATTAGCTGTTACAGCTGCGGAACACCTGTCTTAAAGGACTGAATCTATATATTTTTATGACCCAAAAATTGCTGCAAAAAGCTACATTTTTGCATGAGTTCTTACAAATAAGTTTGATGGCTTTCAAACTGAAAAAACTTTGATGTTTGCTGCTCGGTAAACATTATCATTGGCATTAAAATTAGACTAAACAAATCGAGGGGACTTTGTGGACTCACCCATGCTCAGCAGCAGAACGGCAAGGAGCAGCAGCAGGAATCCGGTCGGCATTATCCGGCAGTCTGGTTTTCTCCGGCTCTGCCGATGTTGGTGTCGCATCTCGTGGATGCCTCCGCCCGAGGCATCTTCAGCGGCGGCGGCGGCTGACAAATCTCCGCGGAGTTGCAGTTCCAGCATTTCGAGGGGCGGGCAAATGTCTTGCATTTGCGGCGGCCAAGACAATTTAATAAACACTTCAGCTTCGCACGCCTCACTGTCTGTTTTATAAATTTTCAGTGGCTTGGGGGGATGTTGGGGGCTCGGGTGGGTTTGATGGAAAACTAGGGGGATGGGTCTTTGGGGAAATATGCAAATTATTTATGCCCGACTGGCAGCGGTTTTAGGTTCTATTTGCGCGTTGGCAAATTGGCCCATAAACAAAGTGTCTGTCTGGGCGCTGCCTGGGAAAGAGCGCGCTAATAAGCAGCCGGATAATTAATAATTTCCGCGCTCCGCTGTTTTTCTTCACTTTCACTCAAGCTGGCCTTCGATTGGCACTCGACGAATTTGCACATTTTCCTGATTGTTTATACATCTCGGTTTCCGCCCATTAATTGTGTTTGTCCGATTCGTTTTCCACTGATCTTTTCTGGCTCTGGCTCCAGTTTTAGACGGAATCCATTTGGTATCTGCCTTCACACTTCGCGTTCACTCGTATTAAACGGCTCCTGTGTCCAGCTGTTTTCCGCTTTAGCCGCCGGAAGTGTGCTGCAAGGCGGAATGAATAATAACAAACACGCTTTAGTTGTTGTGCAATTAAATATATATAGGCCAGCAGCTGTGCCCCGCCGAACCGCTTGTATTTGGCGTGTAAACATGGGGCAGAAACAAAAACCCGAAACCGAAAACCGAAAAACGAAAACGATATGAAAACCCGAAACGAAACCGGACTCGTGTAAGTCCCCGGGAGCGACAATCCGCGCATACGACAAGTTGACAGACGACTGAGGAAGTCATAAGGACGTCCCCAAGAACACACCCCGTAAGACACAGGGCAGGGCGCGTTAGCGTTTCCAAAATTAGCACGCTGGAAATGCCGGCGGCGGCAACATGTTGCTGGAGTCAATGGAAAGCCAGAAACATGTTGCTGGAAGCAGGGAAATCAGAGATATATATCTCTATATATGATTGTTATGGTTCTCTTTCTGAGTATAATTATTTTCCTTTGAATTTTTAGAAGGCTAAACTATGTTTTATTTAATTTAACTTTTTTTATATTCAATTTACAATTTCTATGTTCATTTTAAATATTAAATAAGTAACCAAAATAAATAAATAATAAACTCTTTTTATTTACTTTACAATTTGTATGTTTATCCTCAATAATAAAAAGACAACCTAACTAAGATAATAACTTTAAATATAAACAGAAGCTCTTAGATTATTTCCTTGAATATTCCAAAATTCACAATATTCTAAAACGTTTTTTTTTATGGAAAACACCACCCTCTTAATCTACATTTTCCCCTTTTCCCCAGCAGCAAACAGAACGAAAGCCAATATGATAAACAATAACAAATCATCTAAACACAAAAACCGGCAAGCAAACAAACCAAAAAGCGGAGTTTAATTTAACGAGAACAAAGTGAGTTCTTTGTGAGTTCTTTGTGAGTTTTTGTCCCTGCTAATGAGGCTGTGCACAAGTGGCAGGCCTGGCCCTTCAGCCTCATGTACTCCTCGCTTCATATATGTATGTATGTAGTAGTATGTGCTTAACCCTTTCAGGGCGACTGGAGGATGCGGCCACTTAACCCGTTACGGCTACTGTTGCCACTCCGCCCTGCGGTCGCTGCTCTGGCGTTTTGTTTATTGAAGTTGCAATTACTTTTTGCCACCCCCGCCGCCGCCGCCAACATGCAACAAATGCTGCGCCATTGAATGTTCCGTGTTTTGTAAGACTGTTGCGAGTGTGTGTGTGTGTGGCGAGTGGTGTGAGTGCGAAGGTTACCCCCTCATCAAAAAGGGGAAAAAAACACAACTAGATCCACTCAAGTGCAATGACATCATGGCAAGCATTCATAATGCTCATTAGGCAGCCCCCTTCGGATGTGTCGCCTCTAACCCGTAACCCGTTCGCCGGTGGCCATGTCAAAATGCCATTTTTATGTGGCACACGCGCTGCAATGTTTCTGGCAGCTTATCGATGCCGTCTTCATTTCCACAACGACTAACATTGCACACTGTGAAAATATTTAAATTTAAAAATACAATTTTTAAATACAATTTTTAAATCGAGCAAAGAACGTAGAAAAATTATATAAGGTTTTATGCAGAAATAATGGGATCTCTACTTAGGGAAAAAAAGAGTTCGTTTCAATACTAAAGGTATTTCAAAAGGTATTATATTAGTATATATCCTTATGTCTCTTGTAAAGATGTATATCGAGAGAAAATGTCAGATAAGATATATAAAATATCGCGGTGACATATCGGAAACTATCGCTAAATTGTCAATATTATACGAATAAGTATAGTAAAGTTATAAGCCCTTTTATACAGATTATTGGTTCCATATATATCATATATTTATTGCATCATTTAAATATCAAAAATATCAAATATCTATATTCTATCGATATATCCATATTTTCTGACATCCCTCGTCTATTGTTAACATAAATTTGTTCCAAAAAGGTCTCTTATTAATTTTGTTATCCCTCAAACACAGTCTTCTTAAATACATGAATATTAAAGAAATTATTAATTAAATTAGATAATAAACAAAGGTTATTAAGAGTACTTCCTAACTTCAGTTCCAGGATTAATTATAGTAGTTAATGTTATTATTATTATCGCTGAATAAGAAATTGTCCTCCGAAAATATCTATTCATAAGCTATATTGCCAGACTGAACTGATTTCGATTTTGAACTTGATTTTATAAGTATGAAGTTACCTTGTTTTAAGAAAAGTGCTAAGGTTTCCCTATCCCTTATTTATTTTATTATCCCTATTTTAAAAATTTTATTTTCTGAGTGCACCCACTCACCACTTGGTTTTTATGGCCAGCATGCAGCACACCTCGATTAATGCATATATATATATGTTGTATATATAGTATGGCTCGATCCGAATGGGGCTATATGCCACAACAACATGCCCATGCACTTAGCAGTTTTATAGTATTGTATGTCTCCATGTCGAGGCAACTCCACATCCCATGCCACTACCACTTCCAACCCCTTGACAAACGCAACACGTGCGATTTGAGAATTTTATAAAAGTGTTTATTGGCCTCCTCAAGATGCCCCTCTGCTCCAGATTCTCCCCCTGAAAACGGCAGCTCTCTGTGACATTGATGACGCTGACAAGTTTTTAGTGCTCCAATGAAAATTAAAACACATAAAAATGGCTGAGAAACCGCACAATTAAATGGGCGGATTGGCGGCTGCCTTGAAGGGAAGTACTCCACCGGAGAACCATATGGGTGTGTACTATATTGTTATGTTGCGTCTGGTGAGAGCAATAAACGATACTCGGCGTTTACGGCGGACTCAAGGCCGTGTACTGGAACACGGCTAAATTATCCGCGGGGACAAGCGATTGAAACACTTGTCTAATTAATTAATCAGTGAAAGCAGTCGCTTGGGATAAACAAAGGGATAAAAGCCTTGGGAAGGTATACAAGATTTTACAAGTTTAAATAAGGAAATACCAGAATTTAACATTGATTTGGATATATAATATATTCTTTAATTAAGGGAAAATAATAAGAACATTAGAAGGATAAATAGTTGGTTTTTAGTTGTTCTCATAAGAGTAACTTGTTAAGAGAAAACTCTCCCTCAACTACAGCTCTTGAATGGTTGGAATACCAATCGAAATTCCATCAGAAACCCCGTAGTATTTGTTTTCGTAAATACTTGTCTCAAAGGTGAGTAATGTAATTAGAAAGCCAATCATATAACATCATCCTTGGTGACAGACCTCGATGTTTTCGCCAGCACATTTGAATGGTTCAGCTCGTATCTAAATTCAGTGTCACTTTTGCTGGCAGCTCTCGTCTCGGTCTCATTGTCATTGCACACATTGTTGCTCTATTTAAAGCGGACTCGCACTTGCAATCTATGTAGCACCTTGTCGGTCCATTGTGGCAGACAATTTGGTATTCGATGTAGCTACGAGTAGCTCGCAGTTGTGGCAACGAACACGCGATGACATCGCACCACAGAGAGACCTGTCTGCGTCGTCCTGCGTCCTCCGTTCTGGGTCCTTTGTCAGACCGAAAAATGCAAATTTTCTTTGACATGGGCAAGTACGAGATAATAATTCCCTGCCGGCTGTCTAGTGGGGATCTTCTGCACTGCGCGAAAACAGCATACACAACTCGTTCTCTCATAATTAATTGGAAAACAATTTATTTTATAAGAATACCCCGAAAAAATTAAGAAAAATTCATTTAATTCATTATAAATTCGGTTATTGCTTGTAATTAATTATGGAACCCCTAAAAATATATAGAAATCATAGCTTAAATCTTTAAAACATAGTCCAAGCACAAATTTATTAATTTCAGTGTGCTGTATTTTTTTTTTCCACCACCTCGCTGCATAGAACTCTGGCAATTTCCGGTTGCCTCTGAATGTATTCAGTCTCGGAGGCAGTATCTTTTTTCGCATATGTAGGCTTCCAAGAGTAAATTTATGCGTTACCTTGGTATCAATTAAAGGCAATCTAATATTGAGAACGTAACGCTTTTTATTAAAGACCAGCGAGTAACAATTAGATGATTGGTTGCCCGGCATTCCAAAACCGAACATCGTAATGTTAATGGCCATAATATGTAATGCAGCATGGTCCCCGCAGATACAAATGTATCTCGAAATGCATCCTTGGCATGTTAATCGATTCGCCCGCTGGCCTAAGTGCGATTTCGCTTTGATTAGCGTTGCACAATTATACGCTGGCTGTAATCGAATGCAGCTGCATCTGGCGAATGCATCTCTCCGCACATAGAGGCCGAATCTGAATCCGAATTAGATGCCAGTTGGACAATGAGGCACTCGCAGGCGGAATGCAAATGTGACATGTTTCAGCCCATCACGCTCTTGGGGCTTTATGCCCGAATTGCCCCAAATGCGCAAATGTCGCCAACAATACTCCCATTTGGCACAGAGAAAAATATTTGAAGCCGTGAGGGGTTGAATTTTAATAAAAATTGTTAAATATAATCATAAGAACATAAAATGTTAAAAGCTATATAGTTCGGCTGCCTGGTACTACTAATATTCTGAAGAAGTGATAAAATCTGGTGTGTCCCTTTATACCTCTTCGATTAAGCTGCAACTTGGTATAGGGAATAGATATATAATATATCTCAAAAGCTTTCAGTACTAATTTATTTTTTTTTAATTGCTACATCACTAAGAATTAAGCTTAAGTCTAATAAAGTTGTTTATTACCTGAAATCATACAAAACAAATTAATTTAATTATTTAAAATTAAATTACAATAAAATAAAAATACATAACTAATAATTAAAATATCAAATTCTTAAATCATAAATAATAAAAAAGATATTAACCGCTTTGCATCAAAAATTCACCACAACGGACAATCAGTTAAAGTTAAAATTGATTTTGTTTGTGTATGCGGTTAATCGTTCGGCTTTGTTGTTTGTTTCAATAAATAAATTAACCATCAGAGATCAACGATGGATTGGCCAGGGGGTGGGTCTTATGGCAAAATAAAGGCAATATGCAAATATATTATTGCGTCATAAAGAGGGCAACATTTTTTAATTATGCCCACTTTTAATGGTTTTAATTGCAGTTAAAGCGCTGCAAAGTAGGCTTTAATGGAAAATGGCAAACAGTCGAAAAGGAAAGGGGTAAATGGAAATGGTTAAAAAATTGAATATGTTGGGCAAACAACGGCGGATGTTCAGGTTGTGTTAAATGTTGATTTATGGCCAGGAAGAGCCGCGCACACTGGCCTGACTGGCGAATTAAATTTCCATATTAATGTGGTAGCCGGTGAGCCGAACTATCGGAGAAACGGTAGTCTATTCAGTTGAGTTTCCTTTTCATCAACATGAAGCACCGCAAGAATTCCATCAACTCGGGGGCACCCTCTTACTGCTCAAGACTCGCCTCAAAAGCGAAACCAAACAAATTGATGCACAGCAGGAAATATTGGGAAATACTGAAAAACCTCCCAAAATGTATTAATATTTTCAGTAACTCACACTCCCAGAGGGAAAAGATATATACTATAGGCTTAAAAGTAAATAAATATATATTTCCTAAATATGAATAGGAGGTATACCTTTTCCCTAACCCAATATTTAAACGAATATCTAAACCAAACTCCCTATTGTTAGCTGCAAACTATATCCCTAAAGTTATAATCTCTGAAATTGTGATCTTTGATCTTTGCTCCAATTATTCTCTGTGTACTCTCCCGGGCCCGTGACTATTTTTGGACACTGCCTGCTATTTTGCATGGAAGGCATAATAATCATTGACCTTTTTATGGCTGCCTCACGCGCCTTTTAATAAATTGAAAGCGCCGAAAATGTTTACTTCCTACAATTGGCGGGGGTGGGCGTTGTGGAGTCCCAGAGCCATGCCAAACAAAGGGAAAATCAATGTTCCAATAAGTCAACGGCAATAACCATTCAAGATGTCGTCATTTCCCACCTCCTCGGACTGGCAGGGGAAGGCTGGGTAACTTTGAGGAATTTTTGAGTGAAGCCCGGAGAGGAGGATACAATTGAATTTCAGTGTTGGCAATTTAATTTCTTTTGTTGTCAGCGGCATAAACATTGATGGAAGGGCGCCAGGGAGGAGGGATGCTGCCACGCCCACACTTTATGTTACTGTTATTGTTGCTGGCATTTCGTTGACAGCAGGACAATGGCAAAAACACGCTGGGATATCCGGCATACAAAATTAAACAAACAATGACAAGACAAGAACTCGGCCGGGAAACTGCGTGCGAAGACGAGGAGAACTGACCCCGAAAGGTTAGGAAAAGCGGATGGGGTCGGACGACTGGTGAGGTGGGGTGGGGGTGTTGGGCGTGTCTGCAGCTGCCAGAACGGAAGTGTAAGACACAGCAGGCGCTGCAACAATGTGTGCGCCACATAATGACACATGGGCCGAAAAGGGCAGTGAGCGGGTGTAGAAGAGTCAGGCAAAAACCCAACCGAGTGCTCCAAGTAATATAAAAGCAATTTTCTCCCACACACACACACATACACAAACTCGGAAGGGGGGAGAAAGCAGAGCAAGGTCACGCCTTGTTGACCAAAATTTCACTACAAATGAGTACCTATTGTGGCCGCTATTGACACAGCCCGACTCCGGTTCCCAGTCCCAGTCCGAGTCCGAGTCCCTGCCTCCTCCACAAAGGCACGGCAGACTGCACAGAAATGAACTTGATTTTCCAGTGGTGGAGCCCTACATAGCCCAAGCAGCCTCCCCCACACCGAAAAAAAAGAAGGAGCAATCGAAATTAAACTCTTCAATATGTGTAAATGTTGTATTAATTTGGTAGTTAAAAATGTAGTACTACAGTATCAGTTTTAGTTGAAAAATTATGTATTTTCCAACCCCCTTTCTCTCTCTGCATACATCCGAAGGCCAAAGTGGCAGTTGATGACCCGGCTGAGGGTGGAGGTGCCACAGCGGCGGTTATAAAACAATTGTTGTCGCTCGCTACACATTTCTGTGGCCAGGCCGCTTGACCCAATAAGCCCAGGGGCAGCTCCTGTTTGGCATACGCAGAGAGCTGGGGACGAAAAGAAAAGCAGAAAACCGGCAGAAGGCAAGTGGAAAACAGGCTGAAAGCCAGATGAAAAGCCAGCCACTTCATGAACAACGGTTGAGCAATCAGAAGGCAGCGTGGGCAGGTGAGTGGTGAGTATCTTCAGCACCTGCAGCTGGCAGCCAGAAATATCATGCAAATGAGACCCAATCAATCTAATCAGGATGCACAACCCCACTGAATATGTAAATAATTACGAGACGAATATTTACATATCCCCAGGAAGGAAGGAAATCAAACCAATTTTAAACGTATCGGAAATTCGAAGAAAATCCAGTACAACCACTCGAACAGGAGCTCACCCGAACTGATTTTCCAGGAACCACACTCTCTCTCTCCGGGTTCTGAGCAAACTTAATCATCGGTTGTGGGAATTGGACATTTGGAAATGATATAGACATAGGGAATCGGTTCTATGGGGTAGATTCTACTCTGTAAGGTTAGTTGGTTAAATAAATAAAAATTAAAGGAAGGAAATTAAGACGGTACTGATGCTTATCGAACCTTCCTCGAATTAAATAAGACCCCATGGTATCTTTTGGCTAAAAACCAGGACAAAGTCATAGTTTACCTAGATGATTTCGCCTTTGGACTGCTAAGCAAACGAACCTGAGCTTCGATTTAGGTCCTTGTCATTGAGAAGCCTAATGAGCGTCAGGCCGCCAATCTCCTGACTTTATGGCCCTTTCTCAGCTGGGCGGCGTCGTCGTCTGAACACGACTACATATATATATACTCAATATATGTATATATTTCAATATATATATATATAAAACAACAATGGCGCCATTAGCATCGTCGTCAGTCGCCACTTTCTCCCGCTAAGATTTCCCCCCCTCTTTTCTTGGCTCTCCCCTGGGCGGAAGCTACGTTTCCGGGAAATTGTCGGAAATGGCATTTTCAAAACGAAGATTTTGTTAACCGCCTCGTCGTCGGTCCACTGCCATACATTGATATAACGACCCAAATGATGATGATGACGGGAGGCAGTGGGAGGCCAGTTGCCTAGGCCAACAGCCGATGTCCCGGCCAGCTGTTGTTTGTACAACTTTGAGCTCAGGTAGAGCCAAATACTAAGAAAAAAAAAACAGCGACCAGAAGTCACACGGAGAAAAAACACAATAAAGAGAAATAAAATAAATAGGGAACAAAAATAAAATATATAATTAAATAGCCAAAAACTCATGCCCTGACTTTAAATCGGAATTTATTCTGATCACAGAATAATATTGAGAGGTTGAGGAAAATAGTAAACCTCTTTCTTCTAGTGAACTCCAGTGACTCAGCGCTTTAAGTCCTGGCCAGGAAGTTGCGTCAAAGACGCGCTTAAGCGGCTTTAAGAGGAATGCTCGTCGCTGTGACCTCTGAACCCAGAACTCAGAGCCCAACACTTGTCACTTGGGCAGGCACTTGTCGCCTAATGCAATCACAGCAGCCAATGCCACTGCAGTCGAGGTTTAAGTGCCAAAACACTTACTTAATGGAAATTACTCGAGCATCCTCCCCGCCACTCGACACGGCACAGTACATTCATCTCGTCTCCATCGATAGGCGGAGGCCAGGAGCTGAGCAATCACGTGCGATCCGTGGGAATCGGAAGGAAGTCGCCGGGGGCGACTGGTATACCGATTGGTAGCCACTTGAGTGTGTCATGTCCGCACGATTTTTGCTAAAAATCATTTAACGGCTATGTGCCGGAAATGCGAGACATACCCCAAGCACAACAAGGCCAAGCATTTCGGAGTGGTGCACGGTGAGAAAAGGTTTCTTGAATTAATCGTGTTAAAGTTATACTCGTATAATGCTAAGAATATCCTCCATAAAGATATAAAGATAATCCTAAAGATTTATTTGGTTTTTTAAGTACTTCCTATGAGTTTCATAGTTTCATTCTGCGAAGAACTAAAGATACTTATTCATAATTAAAAAGCAGCTGTGGACAAAAAGATTTGAAACTGTTCCAGCTTTTAAGTGACTTTATTTTTAGATAATACCTTAGGTTAAATGTCAACAATTTTCGCCACAGTGCAGCAGGCCAGCAGATGCGAATTTCTGGCAATTGATTGAATCCAGAAAGCAGGGCTCTTTAAATTTTTCACTTTCTGGTTGTCTCGGCAGTAATGTCACCAGCACGTAATGCGAACGTGGAGTGGCGCACTACACCCACCCAGTCCACTCTATTTTCCCTCCCTCCCTTTTTTCCCATTTTCCACCCACTCTGTTTGTGTGCGTGTGTGTGTTTAGCAATTTCAAAATTGTTGTGTTCAATCAGAACCGTTTTGCCAGAGAACGAGAGAGGAGAATGAGACATGGAAGCACAAGCACAAGCATCCACATCCACACACAGTCGCATCAACATCAGCATCGAATCATCGTCATCAGCATCCCAGGAGACTTTGGGAGGAGAAGTGCTACTCGGAGAATGTGAGCTGCGAGATGGAGAGACACAGAGATGCGGAGATGCGGAGATGCGGAGATGCGGAGAGACATCGAGAGGAGCAGCCACGTTATCGATGCCTGAGCTAAAGCCTGTTGAACTGTGAGTCCGGCATTTGGTGCCAAAAGTTCAGATTGTCGGACTTTCGGTCTGTTTGCCGGGCAATCGACGGTCATGTTTGATGTTTATTGGAATCTGGGCAGGTGGCTATCTTATGGGTCACTTGCCAAACCGATCAAAGCCAGAGATGACTTTGAAAACTGTCCAGAGCTTAATGCATGTCTGACGAAACAATTTCCAGAGGCAAAATTCAAAGCAAGCATAATTATGAATTTTAGTTAATGCAGCTGAGTAGAAACTCAGGTAAATAAGGTTTGTTTTGATGATAAGCTCAAAGGGATCTGAAGGTTCTATTGTCACTTATTTAGATAATTAATTTAAATGTTTAAATAATTTTAAGGGCTATAGTCCGATTCCACTGCTACCTATAAGGAAAATGAGATCATCAAAATAAAATTACAGCTACAGTTGTCAATCGCCCACGAAGATCTATACACCAACCGATAAGATATCGATAAGATATCGATAAGATATCGAATATTCACCATATTTCTATCAGTGCCTTCTCTAATTTCTTATTTCTTTTGAAAATATTATTGTTTTTGGCTTAAAGATAATTTAAAATACGTTCAAATGCAACATTTCGTAGTCTACACATCAAAATGCGATCATCCTTGACATATGGCATGGAATTAAGTTATCCTTCCTTAAAGTACAAGGCTTCAAAACTCGAGTCTAGGATTTTAATGAGTCTTTTTATTTATTATATTATATATATTATTTATTAAATAAAGAGCCACAAATATTTATTGCTAATTCTCTCATAAATAAGCACCTAATAAATAAGTTTCAATTTATTTCCCTTCAAACCAAAATGCATTCATTCCTAATGGACAAAACTGCCATTATAATTTCACTTTAGAATATATGTATGTATGGACAACACATTGACCCAAAAACACACTGACACACACACAGACACACTAAAATACACGCAGAAGATGCAGAAGAGGGCCAAAAACTTTGTACATAAATAAAAATATTGAGAAACATGCAAAAAAGGGCAAAAAGGAAGGTCCCTGGCCAGGTCAAAGATAATAATAATAAAAAACCGCTCAAACATGATGCCAAAAACAAAAATGAAATGAAAAACAAAAACACAACACAAGGAATAAAAGCAATAACCAAAAAAACAAAAACAAAAGTAAGTGCGATGGAGGAAACTTGAAATCTCTCTTCTTGGCCGCTTTCAGAATTTTTTATTTCATTTTGCGTGGAGTTGAGTGAGTTAGCGTTGGCATTTGTCAGTTGCTGGCTGTCAGCGCTCACTTCCTGCCACTTCGCCCAACCGCCAACCGCCCAGTGTCCTCCTTGCGGCGCAGCCTTCAGTTGGGGGTTAGGTCCCACTGTGTCTGCAACTTGCCGCAACTTTTAATAAACTTGGCAAGCATTTTTTTCGTTCAACCATTTTGTTACGCTGGTTCAAAGGTTACGCACACACACTCTCTCGCACTCGCTCTCCCTCTCTGATTTATATAGAGATGTACGTAAAATAGGGAAGTCGAGTGAAGAGGAGGAGCCATGAGAAAGTTTTACAACCAAACTCAAATTGAAGCAGTTAAATGGCGTATTGTTTTGCAAAATACTTGACCAGGGGAATGAGAAGTTTTGACCAACAAATTGTCAAGTTTTATGCACGGCCATTTGGTGAGATTTCATTTTGATGTCCTGCTTTCATGCGATTTTTATTGCCCTCCTCCGCCGCTTTAGCGTCTTGATCAGGAGTCACCAAATGGCTCACTGGGCGAAGGATGTTTCCCAGGGAATCTGCGTAAGGGCGCACATTATTATTGGTGGCGCTTCTGCATTAGACGCTAATTAGTGGCAGCTACAAAAACAACGCCTTGCCAATTGGTGTTGCATAACTCGAGGCGCTGCAAGTGAAATATTTGCACATTTGCGCAAGAAAGCCGCCATGTTACCGCAGGCGGATGCTGTGTGTGTGTGTGTCCGTCAAACATGGCAGCTACATTCACACACATGCACACACACGGAGTGTGTGCACGGATAAAAATAAGGGGTAATAAAGGAATAAAGAGGCTCGAGTTGGGGCTTGATCAGCTGTAAATTGTAAGTTGCAGCTCCATTTAAAAGAAATACATATAAAACCCATTTTTAATAAACAAGAAAGCTTGGCAAAAATATATTTATTCCTTAATTCGGCAATCGCTTTCTAGAGATTGAAATTTGGTAACTTAAAAAGTATTCTTTATCCTAATATACACTAATTTCCCTCAGTGTTTGCCCTGTTTTGTTACTGCTACTGATGTGGCAGTGGCTGCTTGCAATTTTGTTGTTTTTGGTGGCGGCTTTGCTTTGGTGTGGTTAACGCTGCCAAAACTTTCAAATACGTCCTGCCAGTCGCTGCAATTATGCTAGAAATAGCATTACACCTGCACCAGGTACGATCTACAGTTGGCTGCACTAATTAAAGAAAATTCCACCGCAGAGCATCGAAGGTGCTGGAGGGCCACGGAGCGTATACGCAATCTGCTATGGCAATTGTTCAAACATTTGCATAAATTGTTGCAGCAACTACTACTACTACTACTACTATATTTTATGCAGCGAATATAACTAAAAGTAATCTGTTTCGCCTTGCGGTTTGCACAAATATTTGCACAGTTGATGCCACAGACAACAGGCGGCAACCGGCAACCGGCAGACCCAAAAATGGTATGGAAAAAGGGCAAGAAAACTGAGTAAGAAAACTAAACTGAAATAAAACAGACCCAAACCAAGATGGAGAGCAGCGGCAGTTGACATGTCGCCATTCATTATTCATACACTCTCTGCCGGCTGATTTATTTACAACATATTTAATTTGCCCCCGTCTGCGTCTCTGGGGGCCAGCTGTTGCTTTTATCTGGCGAATAAATTAAAAACGAGTGCAAATTTAATGAATTTCTACATAGAAGCGAGCGCCCACCGCCACTAATACTAATGCCAGCTCATATTCTATGCAAATGTCGTGCCTCCTCTTTTTTCTGGCCGTGTAATTAAGCGCATTTTTATGCTCGTTGACTTTGGGCTAGGGCAAAGCGAGCATGCCGATTTGGCGAAGAAGTTTGACGAGTTGGTATCATAAATCATATCGAATTTAGTTTCAAGTATGAAAGTTAAAGGTAAACCATTGTAGTTCATTGAAACTAAAATGAAATCTAGGCATATATTTATATTTACCAAGTTCTAGTAAACTGTATTTATTTTTATATTTAATCCTATCCTCCAGCACAATTTTATTAATCATTCCAAGAGGCCCTGAACTTCCCTTTGATATTGCATACCCAACTAATGAACAAAACTAAACTTGAACAATTGTATTAAATCAAGAAAGGGTACCCCTCAAGGGGCGCACTCAATAAAAAATTTACTTAGCAACAGAAAATTGTAAATTACGTCGCCCAAAGCAAGGGTATTTCGACCCTCCTCCCCAAAAAAAAAACGTAAGCTCCTTGGTAACTTTCCGCCGAACTTGTTAAAAAATGCCGGCATTAGCATACATATTTGATATGCAGCAGCATGTGCATGTGTCTAGACGTTGATGGCACTTTAATAATAAGCAGCGAGCGAGCCTTATTTGAATCTGTTTCAGTTTTTCCAAGTGGGTTACCCACTTGGCCAGGCTCCGGAGAAGGAATGTGTCTTTGATGTTGGGTCAACGAAACTTTCGTTGGAGTACCAGCTGCCAGCGACAGGATGGGTCACAAGTTCACCACTCGGCGATGGAATCAACTGTTTCCATTCAGCTGCTTGGGCTTTCATTTAATAATTCACTTTCATTAGGCGAGAAGCGGCGGTGCGGAGTGAAATAAAACAGTACGACCGCAACTTAATGAGAGCACCACCCTCGCTCCACCGCCCTACCTCCGTCAATGTTTCATGGCGGGTGCCACGCCCCGCTCATTAAAAGTAAACCAAACTGTTGGGGACCGCAAACCAGATGACGACGACAACGGGCAGGAGCAGTGGCAGCGCGCCGCCTGCAAATAGGGCCAACAACACATGAAAAGCGGCCAAAAAGGCAGCCAGCAAGGAGCTATCTCCGCTCCGCTCCCCTCCAGCTTTTCACCCCAACCACTTTTGTATCTCGCTGGCTTCCTGTTCACGTTACAGCTATCAACGCTAATGACAAAAGCGCGCAAAGTTTGCATTTACTTGGAAAGTGAAAGGACACTAAACATGCCCACAGGGTGTGTCCGGCACAAAAATCACAAAAGAGCATAAAATTAGCGAACGATGTCGCCGCACTCCTGGTCCTGGTGCCGGGACCGGGTCCTTGTCCTCATCCTACTCCGCATCCCTAACCACTGTTTATCCCCCTGGAGCGAGAAGGACTTTGAGTCTTTACAGGCAAAGAAAATCAGAAAAAAAATAGTGGAAAATTAACAATCACAAGGCAGCAGGAAAGCGTTGCTCTAAAATCAAAAAGCTAAGCTGTAGAGGGTACTTTTATATATAAATATATCCTCCTTATCATTCAGATAATAAACGATAATAATTATTAATGAAGGATCAAGTATATCCCACATTTTAGTGACAGCCAACTCCTTACAAAACTTTTTGTATATTTTGTACAAGCTCCTTGCTTATTTTCAATCAATTCCATTTCAAAATATTTGTATTTATATGGCTTTATTTTCCTCAGTGCACTTTATTTTAAATTTGTGACAAAG
Organism: Drosophila parvula; assembly: GCA_018904695.1. Lineage (NCBI taxonomy): Eukaryota > Metazoa > Arthropoda > Insecta > Diptera > Drosophilidae > Drosophila > Drosophila parvula. Next base: position 58,982 of record JAEIIG010015855.1, read on the forward strand.
AAGGACCAGACAAGGGTGCGGAGTGGAGGTGGAAAAGAGGAATCGGGGACACAGACAGAGTCCGAGTTCCAGCCCAGCACTCCCATGATGAATTCATGCCATCATTTTGCTTGTAACAAAACTTGTGATTGTTGCTGTTGTTTTCGGGGCTGTTGGTGATTTTCCTGTTTTCTGTTTTCTGTTTTTTTTTCCTTTCATTTTGTGGTTACTGTGTCCTGATTTTTCATCCTGCACACCCATACTATTCCCTCCCATCCATCCATCCATCCATCGCACTTACGCGAGCTGGTCATTAGCTACGCCTGCCAGCAAATTATTTGGCTGGGCGCGGCAATGGCCAACCATATTGTTGCTGTGGTCCCTGTCCTTGCGGTCCTTGTAGGCGGTTATGATAAACATCAGTGCAGCATCAGCATGCGAGGCGAGGGGGGCGCCAGGACTTTGGATATTTTGGGCGACTGTGACGGAGTCCCCGATTCGTGGAGCACGAATTTCGCGTGCGTTTAATTTTACAGATGGGCCCCGGCTTGAGGTTTGTTACGCAATTTTCATGTCAAGTACTTAAAATGGTTGTTAGCCAAATCATCGGGGAGTCGTTGGCGGAATACACAACAAAAAAATCAGCGGGTGACAAGATATTCCCAATATAAAGAAACTATATTAGCATTATGCTAACTTTTATCAAACGACAGAAATTATTCTATGGCCTGAAAATAATTTAAATAGATCCATCTATATGTGTCCTAATTGTTTGCTCAATTTAAATTATTTTGAATTAAGTTTGAGATCGTTTAAATATAAACTAATACTTCCTTGTTTATATTCATTAAATAAATATACTTCTTTGGAACTAAGATAAGATAAAACAAGGTTATATTAGGTGTTTACTTTTGTTTTGTATCAAAGCTAAAGTTAGTATTAATTTTTTAAGCCATTGAAATTTTTTTATCTAATAATTTTTTCTTTTAATAAAATTCCTTTACCCAGTAATTCGGCTCTCTGTATTTATAAATATAGAACCCAGTGAACAAATTGAGTTGGCCATGCAACATGCTGAAAAATTAACGCACTTTTTTCATATTTTATTCAGTTAATGTGCGGGGAGTGGTCCTATGGCAAATTACGCGAATTAGCGCGTGTTCTGCACCACCCCCTATATATATTATATATATATATATACATATCTGTACAGATACACAGATTTATTTTTGTCTGACGGCGGTCATGATTTATTTCTGTGCTTCTTCGCCCACAAATAAATCTTGTATGTCGCTTCAAGAAAAACTTTAACGGCGATACACTTCAGACCAAAGTCGATTAGCATTTTAATGAGTTATTTTCGTGGCCCAGACAGATGAAATTATATACGAATTCCATTCGATGGCGAGCCATCCGTCCAGCTTGGATAATGCAATTTCATGGGCATTACACATACGCAAGGTAAGCCCGATGAAATCGAATATTAAATTGTATTGACTAACGATTTTCTTTTGGCCGCCGCCGCCGCTCCTATAAAAATGTAAATTTTTCTTTTATTGTTCCGAGATTTATTAGACGAAATTGTATATGTGGTGCTGGGAAAACTGCTGATTTGCAGGGATTACTCGGCCGGCAAATGTCGAGGCCATATATCTGCCGGAACATACAGCATATAGCTCTACTAGATATATATACAGTGCATGGGGGCCAAATCGGTGGTTTTATGCCGCACTCCACGTGGCACAGTTTTTATGCCTTTGTGCAAAATTTATGATCGCCGCTAACTGTTTTTATGATTCTATTTTGATGATTGTTTTGGTTTTTTCGGTTTCGCCGCGACTAAGCCTTCGACTCTGGTAGCTCCTCCGTTTTTGTTTTTTTTTTTTTGCCTTTTTGTCCAGTGCGAACGAACACATAAATAAAATTCCAGTCCGCTGGCGGTGTCAGATTTGCATTGTCTCGTCGCGTTGCCAGGGATTTGCGGCTCTGAGCATGTGTCTGCAAATAGATCACAACTCAATCGATTTTCCGCTAGCATCGGCCAGAGACCGGCCGGAATGGGTAAACAATAAAATAAATGTTATAACAAGCATAATGGAAATGTTAACAACGGCACGTACTAATCAAAGGCGTTTCCGCGAAGTGGCTGTGGCCAAAATGCCGATGGCCTGTCGCCCTTCAGTCTTTCGGGCCAAAATGCCCGATAAATTGACAGATTCCCCACTTGGGTATGCCGGGAATGTAGTCTGTGGAAATTGCATAAAGGCATGATTTAATGAATTTCCGGCAATAAAATAATTTAATTTCGGCCTAGTCGGCGTCCCAGTAGCTGGGCTCATCATTAAGAACGTCAAGAGGCTTTCAAAAAATCCTAAAAATAAGGAAGCAACGCTAAGAAAAAGAAAAAAAAAAGTGCGCAAATCTCCGCATAATTTAATAACGTCAAAGTTGTGCCCGGGTCCCTGCTCCATTGCCTCTTCGAATTTTTGGGAAAGGTGGCCTGGCCTGGCCTGGGCCTGGGCCTGCGTGTCGCATAATAAAATACCAGCCATTCGAGCTGCCGGCTGACAGGAGGAAGGCGCCTTTTGGCCAGGATTTTCTTGGCTCCGCTTACATGGCAGCTCCGGCTAATCTATGAGATGTGCTGGCTGCCACCTAAGCCAGCAGCTTTGATATTTCAGCATTAGCCCCATTAAAGTCAACATTATGAATTTTAATTTCGTGCACTTTATGCGAGAGAGGGTACACTGAGCCAACGGCCGTTAACTGTTTATTATTAGGTGACTAGAGAAAAGGGGGGGGGTACTTTCAAACTTCTTAAGAAGTAGAAAAATTAATTTTACTTAAAGAAAATTGATTTATTTTCTATTCTTTTCTTGACAAATATATTTTTAAAATTATTTTAATCGATCTTTTTATGGTTTTTCAATAACAAATCAAGGGAAAGTAAATTGTCTTTGGCCTAATACTGTAAACTTCTTAAAAACCAGAAATATGAATTTTACTTAAAGAAAATTGATTTATCTCCCTTTCATTCTTGCTAAATATATTTTTTAAATTATTTTATGCGCTCTCTATGCGTTTTCAAAATCCTATCAAGGAAACACAGACCCAGGCTATGAGATTCGTGTTAAAAGAAAATGTTATGGCTTTACGCATCTTCTTATTACATTGTTTTTGACCCTTTGCTGCTAGAGAAAGACTCACACACCTTATCATTATATTGTCTTTATTTATTACTATTAATATATTGTCTTTGGTCTAATACTGGGCATTGCCTTTACTTTTGTTCCTGTGTAGCGGTGTGTCAGCCTCAATTAAGTGCAAAGACGTGCCAAGGACGAAGCTGACTATCAGGACTATCAGGGCTTCCAGGGCTTCCTGCATTTGTCGACTGCTGCTAATGCCACTCCCACTGCACTGGCACTAACACTGACGCTGGCACTGGCACTGGCAGTGAAAACAAAGCCGCAGATAAAAGTATGACTTAAGGGACGTCCGGTGGCCGGGGTTAGGGGGGTTCCTGGGCCCAAGCAGGAGCGATGTCAAGCAGAGTCTCGGCAATCGCCTTACAAGTGCAATGTCAATTTGTGCACAAAGGGATAATAAGGATTTATGTCAAATGCTGGCGCTGTTTGAGTTTTGCCAATATTTTCACAGATGACTGCACTTGCCTCAAGTGAAAATAAAACGCGGCTTAAGCGCCAGTCACAAAAATAGAAGAATAAAACCGCCGAAAGGAAAATCAGACTTGTGTTCGCACTCAGACGGCACTGAAAAGAATTTATTACATTCGATTTATATGATATATAAAAATACCTTATATTGACCATTTGCTAGGGAATAAAACCTACGATTTTTTCCCATTTTTCTTAACGCTGTAAAACCTTTTTTTGCTTGGCCCAAAGTTAGACGATTCAACTTTTCACTTAACCACCTAATGGCTACTTAACTTATTAATTTCCAGCATTAACAACAAGCTCTTAACAAGCAGCTCTCATTAAAACTGCATAAATACACGAGCAAGCTATCAGAAAGCAATTTCGCCAATAGCTAGCCCCCAAAACAGCCGCCCGCCCGCAAAACTCACTTCAAAAGTTGTGAACTTTCCACAACAACAACAACTACAATGGCAGCCAGCAAATATGGTAAAGGAAACACTAAGGATACAACAACAAAGGACCGAAGCAAGCCCAACTTTTTCGAGCTGAGAGCCCAGAAAGTGCGCTTTGATGCTTTTACAAGTTTTTAGTGATTTTTTTTTTTGTTATGCAGCTTGCTTTTTGGGGAGGGCTAACACACTGGCACGCAGACACACCCAGGACACCCCGTACCAGCCGCCACATACACACACAGACAACATACAGTTGAGGGACCACCGAAAGCAATCAGTTTGCGGTACACAATGCGGGGAGCAGTATGGGGGATTCCCCAGCCTTGATAGAAATCATGCTGAGTTGTGAAACGTAAAATTGAATTTACTCTGCCGCATTCCCACATTCCCCACATTACCCAACTCACACTGAGATTTTCCATGTGGCCGACAGTTTTTCACGCTTTTCACCACCAATTGTGAGCGGGACAAAAGTTTTGCCAAACGTCCAAAGTCCGACGGCCCGCTCCAGTCATAAATCATTGGGCCTTTTTTTTTTTTGGCCATATGCAAACGGCTTGAAAGATGGACTTCATTCCTGCTATCACTAATCCCGGCACTAAACCCGGCTTTGACTTTCATTTGCCCAAGCAATAATATATATATACAGTGGAGGGTAAGAGGATAAGGTTTTTTATATTTCAAGAAATCTGTAGCTATCCTAAAAGATTTATTAAAATAGAAGAGGGTACTTTTAGTATTCCTTTAAATATATTTTAATTTTTAAAGAATTTGTAGCTCATTGCGGTTTTTATGGAAACAATTTTCTCAGAAAGAAATCCTTAAAAATAACATTTACCCATTTTACCACAATAAATCTTAAATAATTACATTTTAATTGCAGCTAGTATAAACTTAAATATTTGATTGGCTCAATATCCAAAAGCGGGGGATTTACTACTATTAATGCGAACGCTGCTGTTAATATTATTGCCATCTGATACTGTTACCCTCATCAAATGTACAACATTTGCCTGCTAAGTGGAATTTGCTGGTTTTGCAACAAAAGTTAATGATTTTGTTTGTACGAATTGTACATATAACTCGGCCGTAACTCTCTGTATCTGGCCGTAATCAGCTTAAAGTAGCCGCCGAGACCAGAATGGAATTGAATTCAATTGAATTCAGGACAGAGCCGAGTCGCAGACGTAGATAGAGTTGTCGGCTGTCTATTGTTGTCCGTTCGGTTGAATTGTTCATGTAACTGTTGCGGTCTTGATCATGTTTGCAGGCATTCGTGTTTATTTAAATGTAATTAATCTCAGCACAGCTCAGACTTTGGACCGACCGCAGAGCTTTAGCTTCAAATTGGAATACCAGGTCCGAGGCTCAGGCAATTAGGTGCCTGCTAAGTGGGAGGCAGTCAGGCAGGCAGGCTCTGGCAGGCTCCTGGAAAATCTACTTTCATAGGGCCGAGAGGATAAGCCTAATTTGGTTCTGCAAGCTGGTTTATTTTTAGTTGTAGTCTCTCTACTGCCCATCTCTGGCGCGTCCATTAATAATAAAGATAAGTAAATAATCAGCTCTGGCTAGAGACTTATAATTAAGCATAAGTACTTGGCAAGGGAAATATATTTACTTAGATGCCCAAGGCTTTTATCAGTTTAAGCAGCAGAAAAGGCCCAAATCGAAGAGAGAGAATGTTAAACAATTTAATTATTGTTAGTTTAGGTGAATATTATTTAATAAAAATCCAATTGTATGACATTTTACCTCTAAAATTCAACTCCTGAAACATTCCTCCGATCAAATTTGGCTTTTAAAGTCAACGCAATCTAAGCTCGGCCCCAGCGTAATTAATCCAATTTCATTGTGCGATATTTCACACTTAAAAATCAAACTCTGGCAATTTGTTACAACAACTCCTCCTCGCACGCACCGCCCGAACCAAAAACCCAACCGGAACCCCAAATCCAAACCCAACTGAAAAAGAACCAACGATACACATGAGACGCCAAGCCATCGCCGCTGAACTGAAGTGAAGTGGAGTACACTGGAGATGAGTTCTGGGGGGCGTTCGGTTAGTACGTGAGCCGCGCCAAAAGTTGTGCAAATAAATGGCAGTGAAATTTTATAGCACACTTGATAATTTCAGCAATAATTCAGCGCAGCTAATCACCGCATAAATAATCTTAAGGACAGCTCAGCTTAGCTCCACTCACCACCGCAACTAAGGCGAACCAGTGCGTACTATATATACGTATATCCGCCCGATTTCTGCTCTATATATACTTATTTGTGTACTCCGGACAGTATGCACAGTGCATGGGGCGAGAAAAGCAAACTGGGAGAGTCAGGACAGTCGGGAAGAGTACACTGAGAGAATACAACTATTTGTAATTAAAAACTGTATTTTTTAGGGGGGAATATGTTTAGTAAAATTTAATTTAAGACGAAGTTAGTAGTGAGAGAGAGATTGATTAGAAATCAGCCGTACTTAGCAGTTAGAGATCGATAAAAAGAGTTCAAAAAGGAAAATTTCCCTTAAAGTAGGGAGATTTTCCATATTTCTTTGGTGTCTCTGAAATTTTAACTAGACTTTCCCTAGACTTCACCCCCAAACATTTCTAAAAGAACGGATTTTTGCCCAAGGAAAATGTCCCAGCAACTATACTTTTATAACTATTATTAATAACCCATTTGCAAAGTAAATCCCAGGTTCGTAAATTAAGTTATAACTTAAAAACATTACCCGAAAAGCGTCTTCATTTTATTTGAATTATTTTTTAGGGAAAATTCCTAGAAAAAACTGAATGTATCAATATCATTTCTACCTAATTTCCCTCTCTGTTTTGGGGATATAGACATACATACGTATAGAAGTTAAGCGGCGGAACAGAGGAGCAAATAGAAGCGTCCACGGACCAGCATCCAAAACTCATGAAATTGAGAACTCGGTCGAATGGAACGTGAGCGAAATTTTTGCTAACGAATGTTGACTTGGCCAAAGTACTAAAATCAAATAAAGGCAACAGCAACAAACGAAAACAACAGCAGCAAATCAAACAAAATCAACAATCACTTGCTAAAAGTTAGACCAAGTTGATGAAGACAAACGTCGGGTATCCCCGTCCATCCTATAAATACACACATACATATATATGTATATATGTATATGTATATATATATATATAGAGACGGACCAAGTTTGGCGAAAAACTCACGCCAAACTATTTGGCCATAATAAAAATATTAATACAAAGCACCGCCAACTTGTGGATCAGTCAGTATTTAAGCCAAGTAAACAGGCGGCGTAAATCCATAAAATTAACTCGCAGCTGGCAAAGTCACAGTTACGGTCGTCTCTAGATCCCCGGTTTTTCGTAACACTCTAACTGTCAGTCTGTCAAGAGCACAACAAGGACCACAGAAATGTAGGTTATACACACACATACGCACGCACAAGCACAGAGACACAATAGAAGCGAACCCATTGCGTATACGCCGCATGTGCCGCGCGAATAGCTGAAAGGAAATAAAAGGCAGGAAAACAACAAAATAGGAAATTTAATGCGAACGCTGCGTGAAACGAAAGTTTAAAGCCAGCCCAAAATAAAAAAAAAAACGGAAAATAAAACCATCGGGAAAGGCAATAATTTGTATAACTTTATGGCGGCACAGGAGCCGGGTAACAGGATCCAGCCTCTCGGGCAACCATTCCCCGGGAAAAAAATAAACTTGCTTGAATAATTTACCAGCAAATTTGAAGACTCCAAACTCTCCGGCCGAGCGGCGTGTGGCAGTGAATTTATATATTTACAGTATTTACTAGACGAGCACTTTCATTTCGTGTATTTAATCCAAGAGCTGTAACTTTCCTCGGCTGCCGGTTTTTATTTCACTTTCATATTTCCTCGTTACTTGTATTTTCGATAAATATTTTTTCTTATTTCGTTTGAGGGGGGGTTGGTGTGAGCTTGGCTTGCTTGTTGTTATCTTTCTGTTTTCTATTTTGCGCACAAAAAGCTATCGCTGAGCGAGGCGATTCCTTCCACTTTCCACTTTCACTGCCAAACCGACCGTTAAATTCAACGTTCGCCACGCATCTGACGGATTTGCTCGCTGGCCATCAGATATGCACGGAGGCTGTGTACACGCACCCAGAAATCGGGATCGGGTGCGGACTCGGCTCTTCGGTCGCCTCGTCCGCCAGCCGACCGGCAGTTCGCGTCCGTCTTCGTTGCGGCTTCGTCTGCTCCGTATGCCAGTTATGGCCACGAAGTGACTTCGGCTAAGAGAGAAAAGCCCTCGAATTCGCCGCTTGTGGTGGCAAGGCTTTCTCGGTTACCTATGGTCAGGTTCAAGAGAACCTGCCACGGAAGAGTAGCCCAAAATCAGCTGAGCGTAGCACACTTTGTGTTGTGAGAGAAGGGGTAACCAAACTCGAGTGAGGTCCTGCATCCTGTGGATGTTTTTGTGCGGTTAATAGTGGGAACAGTTTTCGAACTTAACAGCTGTTCCGGCGAGAGTGCGCAGAAGCGGGTAATCTTTGGAAAATATTGCTAAATAGTGGTGATACTTCATTTATTTGAATTTATCCAGCATGCCAAATAAAGAGAGAAATACTACATTCATTTATTTATATATTTGCAAAATAAGAAGGTATATACTTCATTAATTTTGTTATATGTTTATTTGTACACTGTAGACTTAAGTTTACAAAAAATAAGGTACCATATCTGCTAGGGCATTCGGCTGGCTATAATTTCTAGTTTTTACATTTCGTACTAAAGTGCAAGACATAGAACTATACTTATTTCTAACAACTAACTCTTAATTGTACTTTCACTTAATTTAAGTTAGTTTCTAAAGTAATATTGAACTTTGTTTCTTCACCTTTTTAATCAGATTAAATCTGTAACTTCAACAAAGATACGTAAAGAACGAGGATAATATTATAAAAACTATCAAGTTTGAATATGAAGTTTGAAGTTCAGATTGGTATTTTTAAAATATCATTTTATGTTCATGAATATTTGGCCTGTTACCTTTTATCCTTTAATTCAAACCAAGACTAAGATAACATTTAAAACGGAATAAAAAAAAGGCTTACATTCTTAATGTTTCGATGGACTAGTACCTGCAAAAAACTATTTTCAAAGACACGATATATTGACACATTTCCCCCTTAATATGAAGTTTCTTAATAAGAAAACAGTTTTGGCAACTCCATCTGAAATTGCAAATTTGCAAAAATGAGGAAACTTGGTGGTACTTTTTGGAACTCTCCAAATACCAAAAATACCTGATAGATTCCCCTTAATTGATGCACTCATAAAATTGTTGTGTGCAAAGCCCAGCCAGCCATCCATCCATCCATCCATCCACTCTTGCCACTCCTGCCCACTCATCAGTTCTGGACTCCCCGGGGCACTCAAATAAAAATGAGTGTGCGAAAGACGTAAACCAAACAGGCAAGTCACAGATCAATATAATGAACCGAGAACGTAAGCCAGAAGCCGCAACAAATTGCCAGTGAGTCCTTCGGTGGCTCCCGCTGCCTCGCTGCAGTGGCTCAATGTGGATTTTGATTTAAGTTTTAGCACTGCCGCGCACTTATCGAGCAATTGGGATGCGGTGGCGGCGGCGGGGATACATACAGGCCATATGCGGCATTCCAATGAGAGCCGAAAGTTATTTGCAATATTACGAATCGATACCGCCCATCCATGGATGATGTATCTGTGTGTGAGTGTGTGATGCCGAGCGGGTATCATCCCAAAGTGCACATCATGATTTTATTAAATGGACTCTGATGTATTTATTGTCCAGCAACAACGTGACTTGTGAATTGATTTCATTAAACTGAAAAAGTTAACAAAGCAGCGCTCCTCGGCGAGCGCCAGCAGCAGCAGCAGCATCGCTGGCCATGCCAACATTTTTTGGACAAAGTTGCCCAGATAGCAGCCATGCAGCCCATATATCGCCATATAGATAAATATTTTTTTATAGCAATACATGAGTGAGGGTTAGTGTGTGTGTGTGTGTGTGTGCTGGCTTAAGGACATCTATCGTTAGTGGCCAGGAGTGGAGATGGAAGGATGAGTGAGCCTCAATGACCAATGGCAACAGCAGCGCGCGTCGAGCGTGGAATATCAATGTGGTCGAGTGGCGGAGCCTTCAAATCCAACCAACTGCTCAACTGACCATCTGGCCAGCTGACTGACTGACTGACTGACTAACTGACGGACAAACGGACGAACGGATGCCCAGGCAGAGTAACCGAATGTCAGCAGAGTCCTGGCCGGACTCCATCCGGGATGCCTTTTTGTTGACCGCTGTTTGCCACAAATTGCCAAATTGTGTGAGTGTGCGGCTTTCGGATTTGGCATCGGCTTTGCCCAGTTTCATTTTGTACAAATAATGATGATAATGTTGATGCGGCTGTTGACTTAACGCACATAACGCTGATTAGCCGCATAGCTCGAGAAAGCAATCGCATTGCCACCACGCCATCGGGTATTAATTGAAGACACACGGCGGGAAAAACACAAAAGAAGTCCAAATGTTGTAAATATTATTACTTAATATAATAATAACTCAAAGTAAAGCAGTTGTTTAAAGACTAAAACACAATAAAGTCTTAACAATCAAATTAAATAAGTTGCTTATCCCAGTTTCCCACCAAATTGTTGGTTATTTTTCTCTCCCTGCATGCAAACAATTTATCAAGCCATCCAAATATGCCAGGCAATCGAAAAAGTATGGGCCAAGGTATGAGCACGGCACTCAAGGGCTTTGTACTTGCGATGTCCTTGGCATGCGATTGCACTCAAACAATTTCTATTAAATGCGCTTTTAATTGCAGCCGAGACTCTCGAAAGGCATTTCAATGGCAGTGACTCCTTCGACCATTGTGGCGTATGCGCAATGTTTAAGCTAAGGCTAATTTCAGCATTAAGCGAATGTCGCCCTCGCCACTTGCTTCTCGCCCTTCTAAGCGCTGGGAATTTATAAGTGAAAGGCGGAATGAAATGAGAAATGAAAAATTGCCAAGTAAAATGGAAAAGCTCCGACTCCTCCTCGGGCTTACAACGGACAGAGAGCCCAGCCCCAGCCCCAGACCCTCCCCTGAGTTCGAAAAACTCCCCATTTTCCGCTTTTCTCGCTCGCTTTGCTGTTGTTGCATTGTAAGTTGTCCTGTTTTATAAATGTCGGCGGCAAGAACCACTTACATGAGCCATTTGCATCATATTTCTGTTGTCATTTGTTGACATTTTACTTGCCTTGTCCCGCAGCGTGTGTGTGTGTGCAGACACACACTTAATGTGCAGTCATTATTTTTCAAGAAACAAGCTCAGTAGCAAGCCGGCAGAAAACAGCAACAACAACAACAAAATCGTGAGAGCATAGTGCAAAGGCAAAGGGCTGACAAGTTAAAAGAAATGAAAATAAAAGAAAAGCGTTCTAAATACAAAGCGAAAAACAAGCACAGAGAAAAATTATTAATCTTAAATTAAGTTTACTAATTAAATAATACATTTACCTGATTATTAGGTATACAAAAGATACTGTTTTAATGTTTAATTTAATTACCAAAAGAAGTAAAT
>JAEIIG010015864.1:0-54059 GCA_018904695.1 Drosophila parvula
ATAATAAAATAATAATACGAATTAAGCACAGGCAATATTTTTTAATTTTATAAAATGCATGCACTTTATTTTGAAATTATTTTAAATAATACTAAAGCATTTAATAATATTAATAATACATAATAGTATACATAATTATTGTGAGCAATTGTATTGTAATATATACAATGAATAAATTGTGCAATATTGCTTAAAATATAATTTTATTTAGTATTTATTATAAAAATTAAAATATAATCTTTCAGTTTACTTTGCTTTTTCTACTGACTTTTGAAAGGCTTTCTTAGATATTCTTCTTAATAAATTTATTTAATTATTTATGTGATTATATAAAAATTCCAAATTAAATGTTAGTTATTCCACAACATATATATTAATGTTGTAAATTCTATAAGGCATCGCTGGGCTTCCTTTTATTTCCTGTTCTAAAATTCGTACTGGTCATTGTGCCACTCAACATGCCTTTTGGCGCCCTTAAATGTGAACATATGCTGACAAGGCTGCCCGATGCCTGCTGCCTGGCTGCTTTCGTTCCTGCTACCCTTATTTCGGGATTCTTTTCTCCCAGTGCAGTTCAGTGGCACGAATGAGAGGCACGAAGCCGAACCCAAAATTGAGCCCTGCTGAATGCCGCTTCGTGCGCGCCACTCCTGTCTCATTCGAATTTTGTGCGTGCAACGCGAAGGACGTGCCGCTCCGCTCCGCTTAGTTCGTTCTGCCGCTCACGCGCCGTCTCAAATTTTTGTTGTTTGCCACTTTTTCGCGCCACCCCAAAAATACAAAAAAAAAAAAAACGAAACAAGCATTACGAGAAGCGAAACATAACGTTGAAGTTATAACTATCCGTGACCACTTCTGACGTCAGAGGCGGAGAGAGAGAAAGAGAGAGGCAGAGTGAAAAAAAAATCGCCAGGATGTCTGCGAATAATCAGCAGCAGCAGCAGGCGGCGCCCGCCGTTGTCGCACCCGCCGCCTCCTCGGAATACCTGAAGCGCACCTGCCTCATCTGCGGCTGCCACACCAATCAGACGATCAATATCTACGAGCCCCGCTCCGGCCCCAACATTGTCCAGTTAATCCAGGCGAAATTCAAGTTTCAGGTATGGATTTTTCTAACGGAAAATACAGGGATATATGCTCTCGCATTCGTGTGCTCGTAAAAATCGATACTGGGGCAACTCGGCGGATGAGTCATGCAACATTCACAACGTCCTTCGACCGACGACGAAAGTTTGCGCCCCGTGTGCGCGTGTGTGTGTTTTTTTTTGGGTTAAACTGGGGATGAACTCCGTGGGGCGGAAGAAGAGCCGATAGATGGGCCGAGGGGTGGTGGCAGTGCAGGTGAACTCCCAGGTAACTCCGAGCATCCCACACGGAAAGAAATACTGGCATAGACAGAGGGAATTATAATGCCATCTATCACAACATACATTTGCATAAATTAAGGATAAGAGTGCTTATCGGATTACTTAACAAGAATATAAAGGAGTTTCTAAATAAATATTATTATGTTTGAATATATGGGAGCTTTATTTATAACGTTTCACTTAATTATAAACATTATTCTATAGATAACTCTCACACAAAGCTAGTTTAATCAGTTAGAATTTTGGAAGTAAGGATTTTTGTTATAAAATGTACTTAAAGGAAATTGATTTTATCTTTTCTTTCTTTTTAAAAGAATATCCTAATCAAGATCTCTTGATAAACATATAGAAATATCCTTTTCTGCCTTACCTCTATCCCTATAAAAATTATATACATTAAGGAGTCTAGAATCTTTTGAAGAATTGATAAAATCAACCAAAAAATATGTTGTAGATTAAGATCGCTTGTGTGCTCTCTCTCTTTGCTCCTTTATTTTTTTACTGCTCTGATCTATGAACTGCATATCCTGTCTCCCGGCAGCTGACTACGTTCGGTAATTGGACACTTTGCATATGCGCCGCCACTTAGTTCGATTCGTTTCCCATAATTTCCAACAGCTTGTTCTAATATGTGTGTGGGAAATGCGACAGCGGAAGATGATGGCCAGGGAAACCGATCCTGGCTGGAGATCCTTGGTTTGTTTTCTGTGGAAGTGAGTTTCGGGTCTCGGATTACACTGAGGCACTCCATCTCCTCGCTACCTGTACCACCGCCACAACAAACCTGCTCTCTGAAAAAAGGCAGATGTGCGGTGTGGATTGGCCAAGGAGCCGAGATTGCTCCAATTTCTGCGGGCAGTGAACGAACCTTTCCCGATACACACTTCACCCTCTCTTTTTGTTTTCTACACACAGAATAAATAATAAACCCAAGTAATAGGAAAATACAAAGGGTTTTGCCTGACCAAGTTATTAAAAGTTAATCTCTATTTTAGGAGATGGAAAATATCTATAAAAGTTAAGACAATATTTTGATAATGAAAACTCAGCAAGAATGAGAAGGGATTCATGAGGTTAGGGGTTCAGAAAACAAACTGTTATTGTCATATTTAATTCCACAAAATCATTTTAAAATAAATTAAAAGTAGGTAATTATCTTTCCCAGTGTACTTCTCCCAAACGACAGCTGTATTTGCCGCTCAGCACTCAAAATGCAACCCATCAGGGTTCCCTGATTTTCTGCTGCTGCTTTATCAGCTCTTCATACCTTCTTCTCGGCTCGGTGTGTGTGTTTTTTTTCGCATATCAGCTATTGAATACCTGAGCTGTGTCTGAGTTCTCCGTTTATTGTTTTTATCGCCGGGGAAATATTCATTAGAGCAGCATAACTACGGTGGTTGAACCCTCTCAAACCATGCCAAATCTTGAAGAAAGAAATTCCGGTTCCTTGGACTGCGCAAAACCAAACAAAGGACCCTACCCCTAAAAATTAGGTGCCAGAGATTTAAAAGACCCTAAAAGTTAGAGCCCAAGGAAGTCCTTGAAGTGTGGAAAAAACCAAAAACTAGACGCAACTGTAGGTCTTCTACTAGTTTGTTGTTTTTGGGGAAAGATCATTGCTAAGGTTTCCTTCCTTTTGGATTAGAAAAGGAAAACTATGGAAGAAAGAAATGGGTCAAACTGATATAGATACTTATTTTCAAGTGCTTGTTAACAAAATAATTAAAGAAAAGGAAACGTTATCAATTAGTTTATGAGAATCCTTGCCTAAGTCCTCAACCTTAATGGCTTCTTTAATCGTTTTTTGTAATAACCAACTACTTCAACCGCTCGCCATTCAATTTAATAATAATAAAATCCCTCTGTCTACCCCACCACCACACAGCCCTGAAGTTCACCCTCTATTTTCACCCTCGTAGATCGTTAGAATTTACTTTGAACCGTTATTGCGAAACCCTATACACACCCATTGACACCACCTGCCGCGATCGCAGCCTGGCAACCGATCACCCCCTACAGAATTTACACCCTCACACATGGAATGCTACAAAAAAAATATAAAGCCCACAATAACAGGGCCATACACTTCAGTTGCAATCAATTTTCACGCCACAGCCCCCTGACCACCCTCCCAAGTGCACAGAGAGAAAATCAGGGAGATTTTAATATGAGGAATATAATATAATAAATAATTGAGCCGAAACGCAAACATTGTTCTACAAAAGATCTGTGTGTTATCTTGGAATTGATTTACTTATATGAAATATTATTAAATTATTTAAGAGAGTAACTAAAATCTCTTCTGGGAACTAAATCTTCAGTAAAGACTATTGGAATATTTTTGGGATAAACTTAAATCTATCTCATGATATAAATCTTCTTAGATCAACATAAAATACCTTAAAACTCAAAAGCTCTTCTTAATCCCAAGTAATTGCTTCTCTTTAAAATTCCCTATAAAATATTCCCTATATAAAATAAAAAAAATATATAAAAATCAATCAAATATATTTAAAATATCGCAAATTTCGTTCTGTGTATCTGGCCAGATATTATGTTCGTGTGTGTGGCTTTCTGTCTGCTTTGCACCTGGCCTGCAATTTGCATTATTATACCGTTTACATATGGGCCCTTGGAGCGCACACCTTTTCAGCGCCGACTTAGGTAAAGGTAAACAGGCAGCCACAATCGCTCCTGATCCTGATCCCCCTTCCACTGGCTCAGTCCTGTCCCTTTTTCCCTTTGCCTTGGGCTACCTTTATCTAATGCGAGGAGCAGCTGTCGCGCATGCGCGTGCCTAATATCCGTCATAGTTGGGTCTTAACCCAGTTCTCTGTCTCGCCGTTCCAGTCCCTGTCGATAGGGCGCGTGTCCCTTGGCGAAACTGGTTTACTAACCGAATATCCCTTTTAGCTTTTGACTGGTTTTCGTACCTTTTGGGCCAGCTGCTGTTGCGCTTAGTTTTTTGTTGGCAGGTGCACGAAATTATTGATACCCCAGGAATGTTGAGGTCTGCTCTTTAGCTCTCCGGCTCTCGGTGTAATTAATATGCTCTGGCCGTCTGGCAGTTGTTTTTTTAAAAATTGTTATGTTATTTTTTGCACCTTTGGTTCGATGCTCATTAGTGGTCGGGTCCCGAGAGCGATCACTAAGTGCATAGGCGTATCGTAATTTTCGAAAGGTTTATTCTGTGGTTATGCTTGGCTTGAGCTCACAGGACACGCCATCGAATTTGGGTCGAGTTTTGGTCATTACAAAAACTGGAGGAGAAATACTTAAAGAATACTACTTACTTTCTTTCTAATGATATTTGACAGACTTTATTGGTGTTAGTTTATATTTATTAGAAATTATACTAAAGTCTTAGTTGGGAGTGTCTTAAGGCTGCGTCTAAAGCTATTAATATACTTTAGAGAGCTTTATTTTTTTGAAATTTAAATAGAAAACTGATTTATTTGCATAATGATAATCTTTAAATATTTCTGAACAATCTGAAACTCATTGAATATTCCTTCTTTAATTTACAGCCCCTGAATGAGGACAAGTTCCTCTGCTTCAGCTGCAACAACTGGTTGATCAACTGGCACTCTCTGCAGGCGGTCAACAGCAATGAGGCCGAGAGCCAGAGCCAGAGTCCTTCGCACATGGGCAACAATGTCCTGCAGCAGGAGGGCACCAAGCTGCGGCCAGTGGCAATGGTACGGCCCCAGGTGCGAGTCCAGCCCCAGTCCCAGCTCCTGGCCCAGTCCCAGCACCAGCCTCCGCCCCAGCCACAGCCACAGCCCCAGCCTCAGCCTCAGCGGCAGACACAGCCACAGCCGCAGTTCCAGGTTCCCGTGAATCCACCAACACACGTACCTGCACCCGCACCCATAACCTACGCCAAGCGAAAGTTAAGCAGACGAAGTGCCTCCGTCAGCCGAGTCAATCGCATTCTGCGACAATGCTGCCTGGAGACTCTGCGCCGGAGTCCCAAGAAGAAGAGTCAGGTGTTTCAGGTGTACCTCAGGCAGAGCCAGCGGCGGAGCAATGTGCTCTGTGCTCGGGTGGAGTGTGTGGCGCCCAGGAGGAGGCCAGTGGAGCGAGTAATCAAGAAGACGTCTTCGCCCACGCCTATTTTGAGTGCCCAGAATCCCACGCCGACTTACCAAAGATTCCCGCAGCCAAGTGTGGATGGCAAGGTGGTGGCTATGTTCCGGCGACTGGGCACCACGCTCAGCAGGGAGCCGTCGTCGCCCTCAGCATCCACTGTAGAATCAATCACCTCCTCAGCCCCGCAGATCATGAGTCCCCTGAAAGAGAGGCCGCGCTGGACGCGAGCCCTCGACGAAGACGAGATCCTGTTGGAATTTGATAGCGCCATATCCGAAATCCTGCCCACCACCGCCACCACCTCTGCCCGACGCTGCCTCAGCTATCAGGTTACCCAGGAGGAAGACAAGGAGAACGCAAACGAGAACATGGAGCAGGAGGAGGAGGAGGAGGATGACCAAGCGGAACTGGAAGTGGTGGAAGAAGCGGAAGCAGAGGAAGCACCACTGCCGCCACCACAAAGTCACCGCAACCACCGAGATTCCCACCAAGCAGCGTTCCAACTCGCCGGCCTGCGTCTGCCTCGCGGCCTCAGCATTAGCCTGGTCTAAATCGTGGAGGAGGAGGGACCAAAAAGCGGAGAACACACAAAAAAACAACAAAAAATAAAACAAACAAATAGTCAAATTGCATGCACAAAAAACATGAGCAAATAATGAGCATTAGAGAATGTCTAATTTAATAGTACCTCGATTACATTTTAATTGTTAGTCAAAATAACTTAATTAATTAATTAGCGCGACAACAAGACACACAAAACAAACCTAAGAATGTTAAGTTAACGGATGTGGAAAGCTATATTTAAAATATACACATATTAGTCTTAGGCTCCCTTAGAACTCCCCCAAGTTTACCCCCCGGAAAAAAAGAAAGAATCAAAACTCCCCTCGAGCCAATGTAGTTGAATTTGTTTGTTTGCTCCAGAAAAACAAAAAAGAAAAAGAAAGACAAAAAGTATTACAAAAATAACAAAGCGAAATAAAAATAACTAGCACAAAAGCAATCAAAATATAATTGAAAACTGTTTTTTTATTTATTTGTGGGAGGAAAATGTATTCAAAAATAAATTACTTATTTAAAATACGGATTGCAATTTCATATTTTTATGGGTTTTGAATATATTTTTGCTTAAATAAACACTTTTTTAAGATTTTCCCGCCATTGTCATGCACAGTGCTGCCAACTTATTTTAAAAAGAGGAAGGCCTAAAAGCAGGCTTTAAATTTGTGGTAAGATACATGTCCAAACATGGTAAAACATGTCGAGTAAGGCATGTAAATGTAAGGTAAAAAATGTATTGTCACTTTACACTCTACATTCTTTTTTAAAAAAGCAATTAAATTAATTTAAATTAAATACGATCAATTTAAGAAGTCATTTTTTTAACAAAAGAGTTTTCTTAAAATTTAATTTATAAATCAACATTTTTAAAACAGCTTATAACATCGAAATACCCCTAGAAATCCCCGGTTAACCCAGGTCAGTAATACTGCTGCCTACTTATGGTCAATATTTAACGAAACAATCCCACGATACTTCTGGGCCATTCCAGTATCAACAACAGAATTATCATTAGCTTTCGCCTCGCGTCTGATAGATATAAGTGTAATTGTTGATTTCT
The DNA here is from genome assembly GCA_018904695.1 of Drosophila parvula. Taxonomy (NCBI): domain Eukaryota; kingdom Metazoa; phylum Arthropoda; class Insecta; order Diptera; family Drosophilidae; genus Drosophila; species Drosophila parvula. The sequence continues at coordinate 7,081 of JAEIIG010015864.1, forward strand.
GATGTTTTTAGTCTGTCTATTTATTTGATTTAGCCAATTGCGCGGCGTTGAGAACGAACGTGTTGAGGTCAGCATCGTCGCATCGTCGCAACTGTGCGTATACTTATTTTGGCTTACAATGTGGCATTTCATCAATACAACGACGACGACGACAACGAAACTGATGATGATGATGTGGTTGCTCGCTCGACACATGACTGGCAATGTTAATAATATGTGGTGCGGAAATTTCTACGCGCACTTCAAGTACACCTTATGGAGGCAGCCGCCAGACGCTAAGGTTACTTTTATTTATAAATACGAATATCGGTTTGCCTTTTGAACTTGAAGATGACGCGGCGCAATGCGTCGAAGGAGAGCGTGCAGTTTCCGGAAATCAAGTATACGCCCGTTGGCCGTGCGAAGAGCTTACATCTCGCGTACGAACAAATATATTCTGGCGAGCACGACAAATGACGGTCAAGGTGACCACCGGCTAAAAAGCACGTTCTATGTTCTAACCGTCGGCGAATTCTATCATTGATCGATGCGAGACATTTTTAGGCCGTCCAAGGATGCGGGAGCTTGCCAAAAAAAAAATGTGTAGACTTGGCTAAGGTCAGTGGTGGTTGCACGGTGAGAAAATATCACAGAATAATTTATTGTATTTTAGTTTTCATAATATAACCTTGATTTTTAGGGAAATTAATGTATCTTCTTATTATTTATTAATTCTTAAAACTTATGAGCCTTAAAAAACTGGTTTGACTTCCTAGAAACCAAGTTATAATATTTTTTGTAAATATTCAACAAAATTATACTAACAATTATTTAATTAAAAGTGATAATCATGAACTTTCTATCGCAAAAACAATACGTTGACGAACCTGTTTTTCTCAACATATTTCTACTTATCCTAGGTCATGTTCATTCGAATAAATTAAATTAAATGGTTGTTCATGTTCTCGCCAACCTTCTTGTTTACTTTTTAAGTTCGTAGACTTGCAAACTAATTGGGAACCATTTTAATTATGAGATGGCACTTATATTATTTGCTATAATTGTTAATTTTCCCGTGAAATCGAGAAAATGCCCAGCTCCATACTCATCGCATTATGTCATCAATGCTGTGAGTTATCAGCTCTTCACAATTTATATCCAAATCCGATGGCGATAATTCACAGCGTTTATATTTAACCCGATCGACGGGAGATGAACTCTCACTTAATGAGTGCGCGCTGTTCTGGAAAATACACGAGCCAGGCAACTGGTTTTTATTTATTTATCTTTTTTTTTGTTTTGTTCCTGCTTGAGTACATTTAATTAGCATAAATTTACGAAAGGGAATTCGGCGGTTAAAAGTGAGCGCCAGGAAGTTGTTTAATCAAGCGAGCACATGAACCCCAGCTATGTGATTATAAAGAAGGAGCTCGCTCGGAGGGGGATAATATTTAGTGGTCCCTCGCGGGACTTGGCTGTTATGCAATGTACGCACAAAATGCTTCCCGTTGGCCATCGACCACCTAGATCTTGTCTGTGTGTGTGTGTGTGGCTGCACTTTTGGATTTTGCCCACGCGGTGAAAAATTGTGCGACAATTAGTTCAGCTCGCTGGCCAAGCGCCCCGAAAATAAAAACGGGTTTCTTTGTATATGTATATCGGTGCAGAGAGAAAAAATTCAGGTGGCTAATGAGGTTTTTAGTTGTAATGATAATTTTATACTAGTTAGACATAGGGTGGGTATGTTGCTACAGCTATTGGGTGTTGCTCAACATGTTCTTAGCAACATTTGTCTAGCAACATTATTATAGAAATAGATTTTGAGCTTGAATATAAGGTGTAAGTTCCGAAATCAGTACACGTTATCTATAAAAAATGTGTTTTTAAAGCTCTACAAGAACTTTTAAATATATTTTATTCTTTAAGCAACAACAAAATGTATTTTAAACTATCAAGCACCCATTTTAAGGCTTAAATATATAAAGATTATGAAGTTAATTTAATATAATTATTCTCTTACAATTAGAAAGCACCTTATTTTATTTTCAGTGCACCTTAGACCGCTGTGGGCGGCGTGGCGGGATGCGTGTGTGCAAAAAATCATTCACTTGTGTGTACGAGCGTGTATACCCATTGAAATTGTTTAATAAATCGAATCGAAAAGAAGCAAAAACAACGAAAAAATCAGAAAAAAATGAACTGAAAAGTGAACAACAAATACCTTGGGACCGCAAAAAAATCGCACGCACGGCAACGATTAAGATCCGAGTGTGTGAGCACTCGAAAAAATTCGTTTTCGGCCCAGAGGCTGCCGCTGCCTTTGCCGCTGCTGCTGCTGCTGGCAACGAGGCAATAACAATGCTAACGGCCGCTTTATGAACAATTATGAACCGCGGGCGAGTTCGCCCAAAAAAAAAATACAAAAAAAACTCAAAACCAAAAAACCGAAGTCAGAAATCTGAAAAAAAAAAAATGGCAAACATCGAGTTGGGGGCGCATGCGTCACGCTCGTGTCACTTTGCGAAGACAAACTTTTCGGGCAGGCAGTGCCCGTAATTACGAATTACGAATATTATTCAATAAAATTCAAATTGTTGCTTTCACAGGCAAGGCAGACTGGTTGAGATTTGCTGTTACCATACCGTATATATATTATATTTTTATATATTTTAGCTGATTTTTTTTGGGGTTTGTGGCTATTTCGATGGCCTAGTTACCTTCGGTTCTCGAGTGGCGCGAATTTCGCTTTCAGTTTCGAGCATTGCGCAAGATTCGTTAAATGATTTGGCAAAAAGACAGCAAATTGTTAGCTAAGCTCCATTTCAAGTTCACCATTGTTGGTTAATAATAATAACCGTTACCAGTAACCCGTAAAACGTAGCCCAAAACCAATTGCAACTGCAAATCCCCCGAAAAGGCGTTCGCTTTTTATTTGTTTTTTTTTTCTTTAATAGGTTTATTTATGGTTAACACGCATAATATATAATTTATTGCATTTTTGGGTAAACATTAATTAACAGTTTAATGCTTCTGTAAAAAAGTTGAAATTAAAAGCTAAAAATGAAAAATATTTTTATTCTCTCCTGTAATAATCCGTTTTGCTGTTTCCTTCGATCAAAGGACAACCAAGTTTCCTAAAACTAAACTAATTATATATTATATATTTAATTGAAGATAAAAAGTGTATTGAAATAATAAACAAAAAATAAAAAGAAAAGTGTTGAAAAAGTAAAAGTTGGAGGCTTGTGGGGATAATGTGGAGCTTGCTAACTTTAAACCTAATGACCTGAGACTCTAAATAATTTTTTCCTTGGATCCCTGGCGCACCTTCTTTCGATTACATCCGTTCTATTTGCATCTGGTAACTATGGCCACGTTTCTATATATCTGATTTTTATGGCCTCCGTTTGATTTATGGGTTCTTGATCTATCCTATATGTATGTAACCTAATTGAACGCTATTTGCGAACTTTTATTGGCAATAAAAACATCAATAAATCTGCTTATAAGTAAGCAGTGGATTGTCATAAGGATATACGCAGCTATAAAAATTCTAGAAGTCATGTGAGACTTTGTGAAAATAGTTGGGCCCGTTCTCTACTTCTAGTTATGTTTCTTTCTCAATAATAGTAGTAACAATAAAGATTAATAAAACCTACAAACTATCAACTGGTTAATGGTCAATCATATATATTGATTACTTTGATTAGTTAAGTATACTCTTATGTGTCTACCAAGCCAATTAGGAAGTTATATCAAGAATTTAGCTTAAACTTAAACTATTGGCAGTGATTGTTGTAGTTATGTTGCATGTTAAGGATGCTCAAGAAAATATATGAAATATTTAGGCATGGTTCCACATTATCCCTACGAAACCCCGTCGTACATTTCATTCATAAAATAAGGCTTTCGTTAACTATAGGTTTCTCTGTTCCTAACCTAAGTTGGGCTAGGGGAGTATGTGTGTGTGTGTGGGACGTTTAACAAGTTGGACAGCATCACAGTGTACAGCCATTAATTTCACATACGTTTACCCGCTCTTAACGGAGTTCTATAACAGTTTTTCTTTATGTGTTTATCTTCCCCCTAAAATTAATCAACAAAGCTCCTAAGCTCCTAATCTCTTCTCCTAGACAGGTGATATGGCCTGGCCGAACTTCCTGGCCCTCTGGCCAAATCCCTTGCTCCCATCCGGACCCATGGGAGTGCGCACCAGGCTCTCGGCCGCCCGCTGGGCAAAGGATCCCGACCGAGAACGAGGTGAACCATCGAGGAAGCTGCCTGTCCGAGACCTGGGCTGTCCGTCGTAGCCATCACCGCCTCCTCCATGCTTGTAGTTGCTCAGGAAGCTGCCAGTGCGTGATCTAGGCGATCCTTCAAACTCCGAGCCAAAGGAATACCGACGATCGTAGCCCGAATCCGTGGATATGCGCCTGCCGCCAATGTACTGGGCATTGTCGTATGCCGCCAGCTTGTTGCTCAGTTGCTGGAAGTTATTGGAGTATCTGCGGGGCCACACCTGGTAGCCACCGCCACCGCCGCCCACCATCTGATCCGTCTGGATGGGCTCCCTCTCGATATTGAAATCGTTCGAGGGACGACGATAGAAGCCGCTGTTCTCGCTGGCATTCGAGAAGGTCCGCTCAAACTGCATGGAGCCGTTGGAGAAACGCCGCTCCTGCTGGCCCTGCTGGTTGCCTTGACAGCTGCCGTTGGAGCAGACCGAGGTCTTCCTGAAACTGGTCTCTCCTGCTGACTGGCCAAAGTCGGAGACACGTCGCGAGCAAGGACAACTCTCCGAGCAGTTTGAGTCCCGCCGCTGCGGAGCTCCTGTATCGGTTATCGAGCAGTTGCTGGCCCTCCTGGACATGGGAGCATTCCCCTCGGCTGTGTAGTTCTGCTCGGAGCAGTTGGACAGACGTCGCTGCAGATTGCTGATGGGATTACCTCCAGAATTTAAAGGAGCTGCAGCAGCAGACGTGGGCGAGCAATCGGCCAAAGCAGCCGCCGTGTTGGCGGAGATCGTCGAAGTGTTGCTGTAACGCCTGGGACCATAGCCGAAAAAACCCGAAGGATCCTGGTTCTGGATGCCACCGGAGCCAATGCTGCCCCGCGGCTGATAATGCTGCTGCTGCTGCTGCTGCTGGTGGTAGGGCATGCCGTGGTAGTTGGGCGCCATCTGATGCTGTTGGTAGTAGCTCGGCTGGAAGTCCGAGTTGTTCCGCTTCAGCTTGAAGCGCAGATCCGGCACCGTCTCGTGGCCGGAGAAACTGCCGCCGCGACTCCTCTCGTAGCTGGCATCGTTGTAGTAGCGATAATTCTCCACCATGCGGGCCACCGGAGCGGCAATCTGGATGATGGCCGCCTTCTTACCTGTCTTCTTCTTGGGCGCCACCATCTCGTAGACCTGGAAGGGACCACTGAGGTGAAGAGCGTCCCGAGCGGACGAGGACTCCAGGTACTCCACCAGGGCGCACTCCTTCTGCTGCAGCTCGGGATACTTGTTCATGAACTGACGCACGTCCACGGGTATGGCCATTCCAGGCTTTAGGATGCGGATCAGGGCAATCTCACCGCATCGGGAGAACAGATCCGAGACCTTTTCTATGGTAAGCTTATCCATGGGCAGGTCACAGGCCACGATGGTGCGCGAGGGCATGGTCTCGTCGAAGCTGGGCAGAGGATCAATCCTTCGCACCTTGGTGCCCACATCGTTGAGCTCGATCTTGCGGGACTTGCGACGCACTGCATCGCCCACAACCTTCCATTCCCTGGTTAGTTGGCGGACTCGCTTGAAGCTGGACACCAGCTTGAGGCTCACGAAGCCCTCCTTGTTGCGTCGCACGTGCTTGAGGAGGAATGCGTCCTTGAGGATGCTCTCGTTGGAGAAGTAGAACTCCACGGCATCGGTGATCTCGGCGGCCAGTTCCTCGCTGGGAATAAGCGATGGATCCAGGCTGTCGATCTCGTTGGGTCCCTGGGGACTAGCCAGCTCTCGCTCTGCCTGCTCTTGATGATGCTCCAGCTCCCTTGGTTGCTCCTCCTCTTTTTCCTTTTTGAGGGCAAGGAACGAGCGATGCGTCCGCTTGGCCTCCAGCACTGGGGAGTTGGCGGGCGCCACAGCTGGCGGCGGCGAGGCATCCAGACTGAAGTTGGGATGCAGATAGATGTTGTCCATCTGGTGCTTGCGGAACTTCTCCAAGTTGGCCTCACTCAGCACGGCCGGAGGGGAGTTCTGTCGCTCGTTGAGGTCCACCTCGTGCATGATGTGATTGTCCACGGCCAGGGGCTTTAGTTCGTCTCCCTCCTCCGAGGATTCCTCGGAGTCGCCTATCGATGAACCCATGCCTACGTCCACTAGCTGGTGATCTGTGGGCGACATGGGTGGCGCACTGGGCGACGTGTCCTCCGAGGAGCTGCCATTGCTACTGCCCAGCTGGGAGTCTAGGGATTCCATTTGATGGAGCAGAGCCTGGGCCGATCGCTTGGCATGGAAGCGCAGCAGCTTGGAGGGCAGCGACGAGGAGAGCGGCACCACAGCCTGGGAGCTGCAGCAGGGCAGCTCCTCCTCCTCCTCCTCCATTTCTTCCGTGTCCTGCCTGAGCTTCTCCATCGCCGGAGGCGATTCCCGCGGCTTCATCACTGGCACAGCGGTAAGTATGGGCTTTAGGATCGGTGTGGGATCGACAGGACTTACTAGGAAGGTATGACCCTCGGCTCCCGCATGCGGAGCCTTCACCTCGTACACCTCCTGTGTCTGCTTCGGCTCCTGATCCTGATGCTGATCCATGTCTATATTTACAGGCTTAACTTATGCAGACGACCTTGGCTGATGCTCTGAGAGGTTTTGGGACACTCCAGCAAAAGCGGCAACAGCGGTAAAAAAAACCGAAAAACGTGGCTCAAGCCCCTTGGTCTTTATTTCTTTGCTCAGCTTGGGGGTTTCCCCTCCTTTCTTCACTTTCACTTTCAAGTTCAGCTGGGGGGTGGGGTTGGGGGGAGAAGACGAGCGGGAAAAGCTCTCCGCCGCCGCACTTTACCTCGGTTGGGAGTTAGCCAAGAGCTTTGCCTGCATTTGTGTAACCCGAAACGTTCATCGAACGTCGTCGTCAGCTGTTCAAATCGTAGTTGCTGCTGCAGTGCTGTCTGTTTTTTTTTTTTTTTTTTTTTTAGTTTATTTTTTATATAGTTGGTTGTTTGCGTAATTTCGTCTGCAACGTGCTTGGAATTTATTTTCTTTGGGGCGACTCTTTTGTCGCCTTAGTTTTATTTCTTTTTCTAGGCCGCGCTTGACACCGTTTTTGGCAAAAGTTGATAAATAAAATAAGAGTTCAATTAACGATTTCGATGGCGTTTCGTTTTGGTTTATTTGATTTTTTTGAGTTCAAGTTGCTAATGCTACTTTAGTTGTTGTTATTGTTGTTGTTGCCCGTTTCCTAACTATTTCCGTAAGGCTTTTTTTATTGCTTCGCTGAATTTATTTGAAAATACAAAGGTGAGGTGAGTTGAACTTTCTGTTTCAAGCACGCGACTGAATTGAGTTCATGCAACGCTGCAACGCGGAGATCGACTGAAATTGCAAATTGATTTGAGGTCGGTTAAATACCCTCTGCTTTCGTTTCCATTTATGCTTTTTTTTTCATTTTATTTTCTGCCTCTTTTTTCGTGTTTACAGGCAGGCAGGCAGGCGGTGGCAGGCGGCAGGCGGCCGGCGGCAGCGACGTCAGCCGAGGCAGCGACAACCAGCGAGCGTTATTGAGCGGTCCAAGTACGCACGATAATAACAACAAACAACATACAGTGCCAATAGCAACAAACACCAGGCAACCAGCCAGAGAGAGAGAGAGAGCGAGCAAGAGCAGCGACGTCGACTGCGACAACTTATTGGCAACACACACGAAACTTGTTGCGTTGGCAACAACAACAAACGTACAAGCAGCAACAACCATAGGAGCTACAGCTACAGCAGCAACAGCACAAGATACAGGAGTAACAAAAGCAACACGAGCAACAGCTTCAGCTAGAACAACAACAATGCTACTTACAGCAGCAACCAGCAACAATAGATACGTTTAAGCAGCAACATAAGTTACCAGCATTAGGTGCAAAACCAAAAGCAAGAAAAATAGTAAAGCAGTAAAGCACAGAAGCAACAATACAAAATACAGCAGGCTATACGATTTTAAGAAACACCATAAGCAAAACCAACAGCAACAACAACAGCAACACCCACAGAAATAGCAACACCAATAGCAACACCAACAGTAACAACAACAGCAACACCAACACCAACAGCAACCGCAACACCAATAGCAACACCAACAGCCATACCAACAGTAACAACAACAGCAACAAAAAGAGCAACATCAACAGCAACACCAACAGCAACTGCAACACCAACGCCAACAGTAACAACAACACCAACAGCAACACCAACAGCAACTCCAACAGCAACAAGAAGACCAACACGAACAGCAAAAGACATAGCAACAAGAAGAGAAACACAATCAGTTAGAACAGCAATGAGACAAGCTACAGGACCAACAATACAAGACCAGCAACAGCAACACAAGTAACAACAGCAAAAACATTAACAACATTGAGAATAAAACCATCAAGAGCAGTAACATTAAAAGCAGAAAAATCTACAGCAGCAAACCTCAATAGCAGCAACAACATTGGCGACATTTTCATAATTTGCTTAATGCACTTGTAAGCTTGTTAACTTGTCTAAAATTCTTTTTTTATTCAATTTTTCTCAAGTTATATCTGTTAAAGTGTTCTCGACTCGTACACATGTGCGAGAGACACTTCCGATTTGCATTGATCGCCTGAAAATTGGGAAAGTGCTTTTCGTCTAGTGACCTCGTTAGCGAGAAAAAAAAACAGCCACGAACAAACACATTTGCAAATGTGCAATGCAATCGGAATCGCAATCGCAATTACTGCCAGGCAGCCAGCGAGGCAGCAGCGTCCAGAGCGAGCAAATTATCTCTGAGGGGAAACAGGAAGGAAATTGCAGTTAGCGGCGACAACAAATTGCAATTTGAGGGTTACACACTTGACAACCCAGAGACGCTGATCAATCAATTGCAGGTCAGTTCCGCCTTAGAACGGATCGATATTGCACGGAAAGGAGCGATTAATTAAGTAATATCTTTAAGTAATTCAATAAACCACCAGAAAGTCATTTAAATTAATTTGTTTTATTTTTAAAGAATTTATAAAGTCGTCAAAAAGTCATAGGAATAGAGAATTTAATTTATATCAAGGTCTTCTGCTTAATTAATTTTGTGTGCCAAAAATATTCCTTAAAAATAATATTTCTGACCTTCAAATCAATTTATTTATGAATTATATTGTTTTGCCATAAGGGGACATACAAAGTTTGTGAATCTTAAGACTACGATGTCCTTAGAATTGATTTTATTCTGATTTTATTATTGATTTAAATTAGAATTTAATAGAAATACTTTATTTTTTTTAAAGAATATTATATTATATGTCAGGCAATAAAATATTTTGTTATCGAAAAAAAAAAAATCAATGGCCAAATACCTCACGCGTAGTTTAAGTTTGAAACAATTTAATAGTATATAAAAATATATAAAAAAAATTGATAAATCATGTATGACATTTTAATCGTTGCCGTATTTTTAGCTAAATCGGTCCATTTGTATTTGTAATTAGTTCGAAAATATTCAAAACTTTGAGGAGGAATGTATTGATATTAAAAAAATATTGATGTACTTGAATTCTTAGATTCATGTAAGTGGTTTCAATTGGAAGAAATGTTTTTGAGAAAAGATTTATGTTTACAATTTACAAAGAAAGAGATTGCATCAATTAAAACAATTTGTTACAAAAGTTATTTATTAAAATTGTATTAAAATGTAAACGAATGCTTAAAGTTTGCAACTGTCTGATTTTAGCTAAGATAACATCCGCATTTTATATTTTCGTTTGTAATTTAAGTCGACATAATATCCTCGACAAATACAAAACTGGTATTGGTATCAAATTGAAGTTTCTGATCAAAGAGCCATCTTAATGACAACATATATTCGCCAGTTGGAAACGGTAGAAATAATAATTCAGGTCTTAGATAAAATCCTTGAATATATTCCGGGCCCTTTAATTAAATAAGTATATTTTTATTTGAGTATATTATTATATTATTTTGTTTATACTTACCAAGAGGGGACATGTTGTGTTGAAATTTGAGAATTCCTTAAAGAGATTGAAGACTAGCTTAGCGAAGGGGTTATAGTTCTTTCGCAGAAAACGGCATATATCAACTTTGCCTGCTACGAGCCAAGGCTTAAAGCCACTTGCTTTTTTGAATAACTGATAGTGGACGTGCACATTATTAACTGTCTGAAGAATCGTTGTATTTAAATTCATTGTCACCCTGTCCCGACTTACGGCCTTTAGCCGGCAGTTGGTAATTACAATCCAGGACTGGTTATAGCTTAAACAAACCAAGTTTGTAAATCTGAAACGAACAGCGACCTAAGAATTTATTAAATAATTCTGTTTTTTGGAATTAATTCAATTTTAGACAAACATTTAAATGTAAAACAAGTACTCCAAGGAGAACAAAGAGGAAAATATACCGCATGTTGCGCACGTTGAAATACAACTAATGTTTGTTCAGAGGAAGTTAAAATTTTTTAAATATATAAAATAATGTATAATACAAATCATCAGTGATACTTTAATGGTTGAATTATTTATATGCTAGATCGCTCGTTTTAATTGATTAAAATGGTTATTACAAAAACGAAACAATTTAGTTAAAATCATATGTTTAAAATCCTCCAATCGGAATGTTTACGCCGCTCATTATCGGAGGGAATCCTCATTGCATCGCCAGTTATCGCACCGCCAATTTGCATGTCAAGTGCAAGTTCAAGTGCAATATTGCATGAAATCAACCGCATGGGCTGCGTCATTCTCTCGACTTTTGTGCCCCGCTCGTTATGCATTGTTGTATTATTATATCATCGCTTTTGTCTCGTATGCAAATGTGCATTATGGCAAGAATAATCCTTTTAAAGAGGTGCCTCCTCTAGGGCGGGCGTTGCATCAGCCTCGTTTCCCCTCTTCTTCTTGTTCGTTGGGAAATGTTTACTCTGACTGATAAAATTATACAAGAAAGGAGAACCAGAACAAACGTTTGCAATCCAATTACAAGGTGCTGCTACGGCGGCTGCTGCTGCCACTCACACGGCGGCCACATGGCGTATACTTGACATAAGGTCAACTGGCCATCAAACGCTCATTAATTTGCCAATTGACGACAAGCATTTCATTTCATACCATTTCGCAGTGTTCCCCCTACAATTTGATTTGCCAACAAGTAAATTATGTTGCTTTGCCGAAAAGCAACAAAAATATATACTACATATATATCTATAAGATAAATGAATAGCGCAAAAAAAGGCCGAGATATCTTGCAACCTTGCGGTGAGAGACAGACACACTGGCACACACAATAAGAAATCAAGAGTTTTTTATTGTTTATGGACTGGTAGCACAGCACAACAAACCGCAAATGGCAAATGATTTATTTAATAAAAATCAAAATTATGATTTGATTTTGGTTTTTGTTTTTTTTTCGGCAGCCTCCAAGAGCTAGCCCAGAGAGGCGTGTCCCGCGTACCGCCAAGATCGATTAATCCAACTCGTTTGATTGCTGGCCGAAAGCTGGAAATAATCCAGGAAGTGGCTATACTTGAGGTAGGTCACAGAAATAGAAACAGCAACAGAAGAAGAGGGAGGGAGTTGAGGCTGTTTCCCACAAATTGCCTCTAAAAGCCAATTTTTTAAGCCTTATGCTCGCGCTGCATTGTTGCTCGCCGGCTTTTGTTCACGCACTTATTTGCCTTTATTTAGCGTTTATTTGCTTTTTGCACTTTTTTTTTTCTCCAAAGCAGAGACGCAGCCGCCGACGACGTTCAGGGCCATCGATCTGTAGCCGGAGCTATGGCTATGGACGAGGCGCACATTAGCAATTGTTGTTAGCTGATGTTTGTCCTTCTGTTGACATTTTGCACGCGTCGCTAGACTGTTGAGCCTACGCGAAAAATTTCTGCTTCGCCCCAGAGGCGGCTTTTTCAAGTGGGAAGACGACGGAGAGCTGTCAGCACCGATCAGTCGAGATATATTCATGAAATGGAGTATTTTGAGGGCTTTCCTCATTTTTTTTTTGTTGTCTTGCATAATTGCAGTTTGAATAAAGATTCGGCGATTTTAATCACGTAGCCAGGAATCAGTTTTTCAGCTCATTAGTTTGCATGACAGACAGTTCGGCAATCAGTTTCCTCCTCACCTCACGTCCGATGCGGCAGCTATTTTATGGCTTACCTTTAATTCCTTGTATTATGCGGCCGTTGATGAGTTATGAGTGCATATCCTGTGTGTCCGGCTAAACGGATTTATGGCTGCCAAATTGTATGGCCACAAAAGTGGGTCATGAGAATCCACACACGAACACACACATAAGGGCTCTCGCCCTGGCTCCAGCTGGGTATTACATAATTCAGAACCTTTTATCGGGATGCAGAGACCAGACAGGAAAACAGGTTCAAAGCAAGGGCAGTGCAACCTTCGATTTGCTTTTAATACAGAGGAAAAAGCGAGAAAAAATACTTGTTTTGGTTTATTTAATAAATTTCCATATTTATTTTATCATATAAAATTATATTAAAATGAACATCAAGATCATACTACTACAGAATCATGTGAGAATGGAAATATAAGCCTTAGAAATAAATAAATATCTTATCTTATGTTGCATAACAATTTCCTTGAATATCTTTGATTTGTTGAGGGAAGATTTCCGTAAACCGCTGAAATCAAGTAATTAATATAAACAATTTAAGTTTAAACTAAACAAAACAGCCTTAAAAAGTACATTTAATATTTATAGCTGCAAATAATAATAACTATAAAGGCACTTAAATATTTTAATTCCCTATTTTTCTCTCTCTGCTCGTTGCAATCACCACCTGCATCTCCTGGTGGTGGCATCCACTTGAGAGTGGTGGCCCGAAAACCAGTTTCACGTCAAGTGCCTGCCACGAAACGAGCCCAGGTTTCGGCACTTCATTAAGGAAGCGACCTTGGCAGAGGCTGATGCCAGCACAATTTATTTGCTGGTGGAGGCAGGAAGACATCGCCGCCGCCGGCGACTGGCCCCGCAATTCTGATGTTCATGGCGAGATGGCTGTGGCGATGTAGATGCAACAGGTTGGAGACCGCACCGTTGACCTCCAGGATTGGCGTTACATATATAGCATATTTGTTGGTAGTCAATTGACCAGGCTTTCCTGTGCAGCACGCTTTTAATTAAGCCGCCGCCGTTACCGCATTCGAAATGTAAATCGCAAAGTGCATATGCCTCCTTTCTCGAGCGACAGAATTGGGTTACAAATGTCTTGTGAACCGGAGAACAAGCGGTGCACGGTAAGAAAATAAACTACTTTTAATTAAAGAATAATATATAATAAAAGATAAACAGAAAAATTCAATTTATTATCTTTATTTTTATATAGTTATTTGGATTATAAACACGAAGATATTTATTGTTTTATTGGGTTTCAATAAATGAAAAGAGCGTACGTGTTACTTTGTCTAATAAAATCGATTTCTTATTTAAAATTAATATCGGCAAAGCAATGTAATAGCAAGCATTATTTATTCATTATAACAAATCCTAATCTATTGATTTAATCTGATCCTGTAGATTCTATTATCCCGCTTTAATATCATAAATTGTTAAGCAAATTGTAGTTGACATACATTATTATTTTTTTGTCTGTCTGCTGGGGCTGGGCCTCGCACTTTTCGCAAAAAAAAATCCGCAATCCACAAATCCGCCCGAATTGTGCAATTAAAATCGCTGGCGTTTTGTGAGCTGTGGGACTCTGGTTTTATTTTTTAAACTTTTTGCTTGGTATTTATTTTTTTGGTGCGTGCAACGCATTGGGGCAACGCCTGTCTCCGTGTGGGTTGGTCTCCGGCTCTGTGGTATGTGCAAAATGTAATGGCCATAATAATGAAAAGACCGACATAACGTTTATGGCCTGCAAGTTTGTTTCCACCCAATTGATTGTAAGGCAAAACAGAGAATAAATAAAAATACTAAGCCGAAAGGGAGCTGAGATCGTAGAATTATTCTAGCTATTTGCAGCATGCAAGTTACCGTTGTGGAAAATGCCATAAATTTCTAATAATAGCTCAATTAATTGCGTTTAGACATTAAAATTCCCACAGCGAAAACGGAAGTGTATTTAGCTGGAAGTGTTGGCTAAAAGCCCCCTTGGATCGCTGATAACTTAATGCTGGTTATGAACTGATCATAAGTACGAATAATTGGAAGTTTAGCAGCCGTATATTTTGGGCTATCATAAACCGCATCGAAACTCGAACTCCGGTTGCGTGACTCAGGCAGAAAATGCAATTTCCAGCGATCAATCTGCATGCGCGCGGCCATAGAATAAAAATGCGAAAGATATATGTATGTACATATGTATATGAAGTATGTGTGACGGCCTTCAGAAAATGGCAAACAAACGCGACATTAAATTATGCGCCTAGGCCTATTATTTTATGCAATTGATAAATTGACAACGGCCGAGGTCCGCTCACTTTTGTGTTTAGCTTGTACGAGTATGTGTTTTTTCAGTGAAAATCCGCTCACATGCGTGCCGAGTTTCTTGCCCCGCCTACCACAGATAACCATATACCATATATATAATATATACATATATATATGAAACCATATAGCATATAGCATCGGCAACTTTCATATCGCGCTGAACTTTTCGTTGTTTGTCATTCATTTTCAATGTCAAGGTTGTGGCGGCCCCTGAAATGCACTTATTGACTTTCAATTAGCTGCAGTCGCCCGGCGCATCCTTGTCTAAATTAAGCTATCTCTCAGCTGCATTCGCTTAGGCAAATTAGCTGATAATTATGTTGTGTTGTGTTGGCGGTGAAATGCAGCCACAAAACAACAAACAACACAATTTCGAAGGCAACGCAACGCACTTGTCGATCTATCTATAAATATATATCTCTGGCTGCATTTGACAAATTGCCTGCGATATTCAAATTTGTCGCTGCAAAGAATGGGCCACAGCCGAGTTTCTGCCAAGGCTGTGCCAGTTAGGCATAAATCATTTAACCCCGCGGCTAGCTGGACACATTGAACATGTTAAAAGGCGTTTTCCTTTTATTTTTTTATTTTTTGTATCGGCCAATTGCGATTGCGCTGTTAGTCATATATTGGAGCTTGAATTTAGGTCTCACAACTTCCTCGGGGAATTGCTGGAATCTCTCTAAAACTGAGTGATTCACTTGCCTTAGATCGTGTAGAGTTTGCCTCGATTTGGTCACGCCAACAGCAGCATCATCAGCATCATCAGTCGAATGGCCTCAGATGTCGCGCGCTTTTTGGCGTGATTTCGAGTCGCCAACCTTGGCCTTAGAACAGGCGGCTACAATCGCTTGTAACAACCGCCTGGTGTTTAGCTAGCTGCTGCAGCGCATGCAACAATCGGTTAACGGCAGTTAAGCTATAGTCTCGACTCCACTGCTGACATTGTGCGAGGCTAAAAATAAACCTAAAGCTACATATAATACAGCCACCGTTAGGCCCGTCCCCGTCTGGGGCGTCGGTTAGATTAATTGCACATTGATTACAGGCACAACAATTGCAATGTCGCGAGAGTGGCGGGCGAACGGCGAGAAAAAAAACGGAAATAAAATCAAGAGAGCGAAAAACGCGGCCAAGTCGCGTGCAAATCGCATGCAAAACGCCCGGAAATCTCGCTCTGAAAACGCGGAAGCTCAAGCCGCAGATACATTTCAAAGATACAAAAGCGTTTAAAGTGGATTTCTTTTGCTTTTATTTTCAGGACCAGGCGTTTTTATTTGTTTTTTTTTTTGTAGTTTCGGGTGAGTTCAATAAATACTTACAGGCTAGGCAAACATTTGTGTAACACAATCTTTAGTTAGCAACTAATACAACTTATCGAACAGGAGGCGGTGGCGGTGGCGGGGGCTTCGGTGTAGGCGGGGGCGTGGGAGTGGCAGTAGCCCGCCTGCTAGGCACACGAGCAGCAGCCGCCGCCATAGGAATAAATACTACAACTTTAGCTGGCGCTTCTCCAGCTTGCGCTCCCGCTGCAGCAGAAACTCGCGCCGCAGCTCGCTCGATCGCATCTCCAGGATGCAGTTGAGCTTGTTGTGAATCTGGTCCGCCGTATGGGTGTCCGTGTCGAAGTCGTAGTGCTTAAAGCGAATATTGCTGCTCGAGAAGAAGCCGGATGTGTGGCCGGGACTGCTCGGCGAGTGGGCAATGCCGGCACTGGAAGAGCCCATGTTTAGGTTGGTCACGCTGGCGTTGATCGGTGCCGAAGCGCAGCCGGTGGTAAAGGAAGGCGACGAGGAGTTTGATTTCAGCCAAATGCGAAGCAAAGCTTTTAGTTGGCGACGCTCTACGATCTCGCAGTGGGCCACAAAGTCAATGGACGTGGAGACGGGCTTCTTTTGCGGCCAGAACTTTGCGTTCTTGTACTGATCTATCTCAATTCTCTCGCCGGAGATACCCAGGACGACGTCGGATTTAAAGAAGCGCTTGTCAATGATATGCAGCCGGAAGGTGCGGTGCATGGGCGCCTCCAACATGTCGTTGTGGTTAAGCAGGCGCTTTTCGTACTCCTTTACATTGTCGTTCGGGCTGTCGTCTCCTCCGCTGGCTGAACTTTCTCCTCCGCCTGCACCTCCCGGATCGGTTGTCCCTCCATTCATGTTGATATTCTGCAGAGCCTTGACCGCCGCCTCGGCCAGCGCTGCCTTGTCCTCCTCGGAAGTCATGGATTTGGTGCCCAGCTGGCCGTGGTAGTCCACCCTCGTCACCGGTGCCAGCGGGCGACGCTCCGCCAGCGTGAGGTGAGAGAAACCGAATTTGGAGCAGGGCTCGCGATTGTCCAGCGGAGGGAAATCCTCCATGTCGTCGTTGTCCTCTGTCATGTACAGGGCGTAGTGCTGCAGAGACTTTAAAGGAACATCCGGGTATTGGAGGGAGGTCTTGTAGCAGACGAAACCGATCACCTCCTGGATTTTGGCAGTGGCTAGGACACAGATCTTCAGCGGATAGTTGCGATCCGGTTCGGGAAGCATGTTTAGATACACGTTGATTCGCTTCGTCTGCATGCCCACCTGCGAGGTGCCGTCGAAGCGGGCAAAGTCGATGAAGCGATTCTGCGTCTGCTTGGGGCTCTTGGCCAGCTGCTCGGTGAGCTGGCTCTGGACGCCGCCGTCCGACAGATCGTCATCGTTGCCCTTGGCTGGCTTCTTAGCAGACAGTGGCTGTGGTGGCGGGACAAAGGGAAGCTCCTTGCGCTTGAAGAAGTCCACGCTTTCGGGAGGCTGCACCTCCTCCTGGTAGTTGATACTCTTGATCCTTGCTGCACGTCGCTTGGCGATGTCCAGCTTCTCCAGCTTCTGGGCAGTGTTGGAGCGGAAACGATGCGCGCCCACCTCAGGGTACATCTGGATGTCGAAGGAGTGCGTGGACATGTCCTCCTCGTCGTCGCTGAGGTCCAGGCCCGGATAGCATATAAAGTCCACCTCCTGCAGCGGCGGATCCGCCTGCCGGATGTTTCGATGCTGGAACGGTGTCGTCGTCGGCGGCTCGCTGTCGCCGGGCGATGGCTTCTGTGAGCGCCGCCTGTGACTGTGATCCCCGCCAGCTCCGGAATTCCCATATTTACGCAAATAGTGTTTGGGCATGTCGTCGCTGAGCATTACTGTCTCGCACATGCCCGTGTCGTCCGTGGAGATGAAGGAGTTGCGGATGTGGGAGAGCAGCCAGTGCTGGTTGGAGTAGGTGGCCATGGTGGTAAACAAACGAAAATTACCCTTCCGCAGTTAATTCTATTTTATTTATTTTATTCTGCTTCTTCTCCGTTGTGAGGATTTACGCCCCCAATAGAGCTGGTCATACTAAGTAGGTCATGAAGGCTTATGACTTTGGCGTTGCCAGACTGGGCTCTTATTTCACCGAATGAATACCCTTGAGCTGGGTACAAAGCCATGAGCGCAAGTGAGAAAAGTAAACTATTGTGAGAGAAGCTCATGAAAACGCCCTTAAAAGGCTCATTAACTTATGGACTTGGAAGACTCTGCGTAGGTTCGTGGCGAGAAAAACATAGACCTTCACTTCGATATTTTCCAACACTTGTTTCTAATTGGATTCATTAAGATTTGTTTTTATTTAGAATTCCAAATAGGAAAGCAATAAAAGAACACCTTAAAGATTTGCCTAGTTAATGTTCACTATAAAAATTATACTCTCTTTATTATAAAGTAATTTGACAACACTTATAACTTTTATAAGCTTACTTTACCATTTTCTCATACCAACTCCACTCCCTTATTTAAGTTTAAGTATGGTAAAGTTTTAATAAGTTAGGAAAGGCGTATAAAAATTAACAACAAATTATTTATTATATGTACATTCATTGTTTATTTACTTTTAGTTCAGTTCCCCGCTTGGCTTTAATTGTGGTATTTTCCTTTACATCTAGTATATTTGTGGTATTTTCCCTCTTAGTGTCTGGGCACTTTAGGCCACCATATGACTTTTTCTAGACGCGAAAAATTACAGAATTACAGAATTAGTTAATCAAAGTGAGTTTTTGGCCGAGTACAGGAATTACCGATGAACCGATTGTAGGGAATGAAACCATTATAGGATCGCATCGATGTGGTAGCCAGCATGGCGGGCATGGAGGTAGAATTCGATGAGACCGTGGTCAATCAGTTCAGCTGCAAGCGCTGCGACCGCGTAAGTCTGTGGCGACAGCCCACTTTATGGCCCGATTAACGCGATAATCCTCCATTGCAGACTTTTAAGAGTAAGCGGGACCAGACGCTGCATCGGCAGGAGGTGCACAACCACAACAAGACCACCTACGAGTGCAAGCTGTGCGCCAAGAGCTTCTGCAACTCGGGCAACCTCGATCGGCACATGAAGGTGCACAACGATGTCCGGCCCTTCGTTTGCAACATCTGTTCCAAGGCCTTTGCCCAGGCGGTGAACCTCCAGCGACACTATGCGGTCCACAGCGGTGAGCGACCGTTCACTTGCAACTTCTGCAACAAGTCCTTCACGCAGCAGAGCAACATGAAGCGCCACAAGATGACACACACCGGCGAGAAGCCGTTCCGCTGCCAGCGCTGCGGCAGGTACTTTTCCCAGCTGGTCAACCTCAAGAAGCACAAGTTGGGCCACCTCAATGCCAAGCCCTACCAGTGCAATTACTGCGAGAAGGGCTTCACCCAGCTGTCCAACTTCAAGCGCCACCTGCAGTCGCACATCAAGGAAGGCGTCGATGTGGACGTGGCCGCCTCTATACAGGCGGCGGCCGCCCTGGCCAGGGAGCGGCTCGAGGCGGAGCAGAAACCGTGAGTAGTCGATGCTGGTCTCTGACTTTAGCAGGAATAATTCAGACCTACCCAAAGCTGATAATATCCAGGCCAAAGTTAAAAACTATGCTCCCCTTCAAAGAGTTCCATAAAATAATCATCAATTTTACCTTTTCAGAAGCTTTTTCGAGTGCATGGTGTGTCGGGCCATCTTCGATACGTTTGCCGACTACGAGAAGCACGAGAGCAAGTGCCATGAGGACCACGAACGGGCCCAGCTGGAGGTGAACCAGATGTCTCACATGCATCCCGATGACTATTTGCCCATGAAGTTCGCCGTGCCCGATCTGGATACGCACGAGATCATTATTGAGACTACACACTAGAGATCGAGATAATGTTAGGCATGAAACCAGAAACACAAAAACATAAACCAACTCACACCTAAACATACAAATAGCGGCGACTGCGCCTGGAAGATAAAATGTGAAGAATATTGCATTGAATATACATATACTATACCGTATGCAGGCCAACTTAGTTCTCCATTGAAATACAACAATAAATGCAAGAAATATACAGAATATAACCGAGTGAATCGCCGCTAATCAACCCGATATCTGTTTACATTCACATTGTTGCAGGTCAGTCATAAAATAAGGTTAACTCACCGATTTACGGCCCCTAAAGTCCCTTTAACTGCTTGGCACCCTTTATTATGTGTAATTTAATGGTCATATATGATTTTTGCCGGATTCTTAGTCCCAGGCTTCTGGCAATTGCTCGTGGGTACGTCACAGAAACCTGCCGGTGCGTACATTGTCACTTTAATGACACATTCGCCGCAGTAGCAGCGACAGCAGGAGCCGTAAAACAACCTTTCCGGCTTGTCTGGCAAACATTTTTGCGTCATTAATGGCCCAAATATGTCTGTTAAACAGTCAGAAAGGACTGAATCTTACTGCCAAAAACATATACGTTGGTATGGAGGTGAAGAAGTTCCATTTTCCGGGCAGTGGCGTAATTTATACATGTGTCCAACTGATTTATCCTATTTGTGTGACTCCACTGAGTCGGTCTCTTGGCATTATTTGATTGAAACTAATTAATGGCACGTTCCCTGGCTTGTTTACATGCCAGCAGCCGTCGTATGGCAAAAATTGATCGGTGGAGCCCTTGTTATCAGGCCGTGTCCTTGCGGTTTTCCCAACTAGTCGTTGGGTTTTTGCTGCTGCTGCAGCGGCACTAAATCAAACTATTTATACATCTTCCCATTACGGACTTCCCGTTCCGCTCTCTCTCTCTCTCGAGGAAATAATATTTCATGCTCATGCTATGCTCGTCGACGTCCTGCCACATCCCTCTGCCCTTCTGCAAGTGGCTCGTGTGTGTGCGTTCAATTGGCATTCAGTTGCTTAAATGGTCAGTGCCTGGGGCCTAGCCTCGGACTAATAGGTTCCCATTTATTTGGCTGCCCAATGTCATTTGTTATAAATTTATTATGGCAACTGGCCTGGCCTTGATCTCGTCTCATAAGTTTATACAGTAAGGAAATATTAAAGGGAACATTACACAAGTTTCGTAGAATTTTGAGGGTTTTAATTTAAAGGCGAACATTTGGGTATTTCTTTAGAATTTAATATGTAAAGGGATCATAATTTAGAGTGTATATCTAAGGTCATGATTATCGTAATTCATACTGATAGATCCTACATGCCCTAAACTTCTCATAACTTATTGGTATACTTATCACGCCTACACTACACACAATATACATCATTATTATGTATTTTTCCTACAAAAAGTTGAACCTTTTAAACAAAGCTTTATCCTACTTTCATACTATGTTGCACACACATCATTTTTGTTAAGTAAAGCTATAAATTACATCAATATTCAAGATACCAAAATCACTGAATTAAAATCCGCTTGCGATGCACAATGGGAAAAACTTACAGAAAATGGTGACTGTGCTTCTGTTCCATTTCGTTAATGCCAGCTGCAGATTTGGTGTGTGTTTTTAAATGAAATCAATAAATGGGATTCGGGTTCGCCCCCCCTTGCCGAAAAATGGTATGTACTGTTCTCTTGTGTGTGTGTGTGTGTGAGTGTGTGTGTAAGTGCGATTTTTTATACAGTGCAAATATTTGCACACCGAGATTGTGTGGCAATAACGGTTCGTTTCCCCTTTTCCGTCTTCATTGGCCATTGTTTGCTCAGCGCAGTGCACACAGAATGCAAATAATCACACTGGCATCCTGAGTGCACAAACATTTAGAGGGGGCGTGGCAGTAGCCCATGCCTGACATCATTGTGTTCGAGGCCGGGGTAATGAGTTTCCTTTTTATTTAACCAAACAACAACTGAGTTGACAAAAGGCAAACAAACCGTTCAAACGGCAGCATCATCAGTTTTTTCACACCCAGTTGAGTCATTAAGTCAGGCGCCCGGGGTTAGGCAACATATTTCTTGTCAATCCCTATCCCTCTATTTGGGGAAAAACTGTTGCCGCCGCCACTTTAAAAAGCCAATTTCCATTTGTGATATTTTTTGGCAGGCTACGACCGCCCGCATGTCCCAAATTGATTTGGCAAATGTTTCAGAGAGAAGGCAGGCGCGTCATCATCATTATCATTATCAGCTCCGGGTTTTGGGCTCCTTGTCGTTTCTGGCTTACAAGTACAAGCCGCAGAATGTTAGCCAAGTCAGCGCCAGTATCTGTCGGAAACCGCAGAGAAAGAATGCGAACAAGGCAGCGCCATTGGTTTTCATGTTGCTACTGTGCTGCTGCAGCTGCTGATGATGCTGCTGCGGTGCGTTACTGCTGCTCGTAGTAGTCCTAGTCCTACACAGCGGCAAAATAATGACAATTTCAAATGGATAATTCATTGTGTATTTTTATTGTTATATTTTAGTGTCACTTTTGATGATTCAAATGATTTTTTAATAGTAAATGACATCATTTTTGCATTAAGTATTGTCTCCTGACATTAATTCGGTTTCTTTTATGGCTTGTAATGCCAAAGTTCTCATAAATAATAGAGAACTAAGGGAAATCCAACTCAAAACAGTATAAATTCCCCTTTAACTGGTTATATCTTCGAGTATTTAAGTCTCTATTTCTGCCAGTGTACTGCGGTTGGTCCGGAACTTCTCTGGCCGCACATTATGGCCACCAAGTGGCTGGCAGACGGGAATGTCAGCGCCAGGGGTCGGAGAATTGCATACGTGTTGCTGGCGGAAAAGCAAGTGCAACCGCGTAATTGAGTTTTACATGTCCAACGAGGATGCCAATTGCGCCCTCCATCTCTGTCTGCTCTCGGGTTACTCTGGTTACGGGTTACGGGTTACGGGTTTACGGCTTACGGGTTACTGTCTACGGGTTACTGGCTACTGTTTACTGGTTACTGGTCCCCATTGAATGTGCCATAATTAGACATATGGCCGGCGGGCAATTGAATTTTATGGCTGCAAAAACAGAACCGATACGGGGCACCATTTGATTGTTCTGTGCAAATAAACGGATTTCAATGGCCTGAAATCCATCCAAATGAAGTCATTGGCCATGTATTTATACTATATATTTATGGGTAGTGTGTTTTTTGGCCTGGCTTTCGGCATGTTTTTGTTTTGTTTTGCGTATGCCACTCACAGCGGATGTTTTTGGCTGGCGAAACGTGACACTCGCAGGCGGCATGGCTGTCTGTCGTCTGTGTGTCTGCGTGTGTGGATCACGCCCACACAGATAGGCAATAGAAATGGTTAACGCACACAAACACATATGCATAGAGGTTGTCAAACACGCAAGCCGCTTAAACTAACGCCTCTCGTGTCGGTGTGCGTGTGGGTGTGCGTGTCGGCCGCTTTTTGGCCAGGTTAATTTGGGAAATGTGCAAGGCAGCTAACGGCCATGGCTAGCTGATAGTGATAGGTGTGCAGGTATTCAGGGGCTACACTCAGAGAAAATGTATTGGATATTCGACAAAAAGAATTAAAGATTTGAAGAGATTTTGATCATATTCAAGCGAGATTATTGATTTTACATAAGGCTTTTATGTTGACATAGATAAAATATTCATAGATAAAAATATGTCACCAATTTTCAAGGGAACTAAGAAATATTTTCAATACAAAAATATACCTTAAATATTCCATTAACTAACAAAAGGGTTAATTTAATTTATATTTATAGAAACGGTAGACAAAGTGTACATACAAGAAAGTTTCGTATTTGGAATGAGCAGCAGACATAACTTTCAGAGAAAGTTTGTGTCAATTTCGTTACCTGTCCCACCTGGCCTTAAAGCATACATCATGAATAGTGTGTGGCGTGCTTTAAATTTCCGTTTATTAAACTTTTGTTGCGCAGATGAGTCCACATGGCGTATGAGTGATATCAACTTTAAGTTTCAAGGCAGGATATTAGAATGCATAAAAAGCATACAGCGTACATATATGTTTGTTTTAAATCAAATATATCATGAAAATCGCTTTAAAAATTATTCAAACTTAATTTTAATAACATTATACAATGTCTAGTATCTCTCTGTGTGTGTGGAATAATTTTCGGATGGGATCCCAACTGGCTTAACTCGGCTCCGCCACTCTGGGGCATTATAATTGCCATGAGTTAGCATTTTGGGAGTCCTCCCTGCCGGGGGAAATGCGAATTGAAATTGGCTATGACTTCGTTTGGCCATCACCGACAGCCGGCTGTCTGTTTAAACAATCAGCACATGGCGTGAAATAATGTCTGCCTCTGTTGACACTGATGCAATCCGGCAACTCCTGAAAATGATTGCTCATCAAAGGCGTTGGGGCTTCCTCTTAACGATGTTAACCATTTTATTGTCGTGGCCATTTTGTCCGCAGACAAAGATACAAGTGGAAAGTGGCAAAAGCTGTACGTGCTCAAACAATGACCACAATTCACGCCTGGATAATGGAAATTTATGTGCGTTTAAACAGGCGTATCCTCACACTCCCGGATAGCCATGAGATAAGCGGAGTCTGAGAGGGCTCCTGTCCGGTCGCCTATTGAGTGTAAATTGAAACCAAGCGTGAACTATGGCCTCAAGCTACCCGGGCTCGGGCACCAAATGCAAATGCAAATGACCAGTGGGCGGAACTTCGGTTGGGCCTGCATAAATTAGGTCAGCAGCAGTTATTAAATGCATTTTATTCATAAGCTTTAAGCCCCCAAACACACGTTTCCAGTCGGTGGCAACAGACAAATTAAATTCCCGCCTGTCGAGGATGTCTCCCTTGACTGGGTGCCGCCTTTGCATATCAAAGCCATGCCGGAGCAGCCGGACATCGGACTGCTCTCTGGCCATAAATATTTGATGAGCTACTGCATTCCTCTGCTGTTCAGCTGCTCTGCTGTTCTGGCCATTCCAAGGATGAAATACCTGCGACAGTCGTAGAGCAGGGATAAGTCTGCAATTGTGTAATAGATTAGCATGCCGGCACTTTACCATGTCACAGCTCGGCTCCTGGGTTTATTTATAGTCAGGAAGACCCAGGTTGGCTCAAAGCACAAGGGTTTCTCTGGTTTAAGTGCTTACTTTTGATGTACATTTATTTTATTTGGAAAGTGAGACAGTAATAAAAGTTTATGGGTATCAATTGGGACTGAAGAAGTGTGCTTTTTAAGAAATATTCCGGTTGTTTGTCTTTCTAGTTAGCATGTAATATATTTATTATTATATTTCTAGAACCAATATCTTGACTTAAAACCTATTTATTCAACTAAATATTATAAATTAGAGTTATATCTTATTAATAATTCTTCTTAAACCTAAAGTGGTCCACTCTTCCGGTCCCAGCTAATTGCCTGTCAGAATCAGTAGTTGGATTTTGCACTCTTCCCAGCCATAGTCCCTCAGCTCGCAATTTATTTTGATTGTAACTGCAATTAAGATGACTTGTTGTGTCATATCCTTTCGCCGAATGCCTTTGTGGGCGTGTATCTTGCTGCTGATAATATCTGTTAGCCTGGAGTATAAAGTTGCCAGCCATTATCCGCTTTGTTCATCGGATGCACAAGCTGTTTGCCATTCTGATTGGAAGTTGTTGCGTGTTGCAGCCGCAAGACTTTATTACGTATACGCCACATGGGCGCAGCTGTGCAAAGATAAAAACATAAAACTAGAAGGGTGGTAGCATGAAAAATGCCACCAACTATTTAT
The DNA here is from genome assembly GCA_018904695.1 of Drosophila parvula. NCBI lineage: Eukaryota > Metazoa > Arthropoda > Insecta > Diptera > Drosophilidae > Drosophila > Drosophila parvula. The sequence continues at coordinate 32,694 of JAEIIG010015864.1, forward strand.
GACACACACACCCGAGTTAGGTTGTTGCATTCCATTTCTATGAAGCTACTGCCAAGAGTTTGCTCACAATATTGCTTTGAAAATATTGATTAGCTCCGTGGCTGGCTCTCCTCGAGCAGATTTTTCCATTGATTTGAATTTAAAATGAAGGCCACATCAAAATTTAATATAAATTCAAATATGAGCAGCAGCCTGAAGTGGAGCAGCAGCCAGTCAGTCACAGCCACATCTTCCACCCTCGTGAATCCGTTTTTATTTCGATGTAAATAAAACAGAAAGCCGAACACCGAGAACCGAAATTACAAACACTCGACTCGACCAGTGTCGACTCTAATTAGAAACGAGTTTACGGCGTATTAATGTCTCATTAAATATTTCATTTGATTTGCCTTTGTTGGCGTGCTGTTATTAAAATTCAATTTCGAGTGTTTACATTCTATTTCTGTTTTGACAGAGTCTGCATAAATTTCCCGTGGCCCCGGGGCTTTTACAATGACAAAGAGCAGACTTTGTTCGGGGATAATTTTAAATAAATAAATTTGTTTTCGGCCATTAAGGGAAAGGAGTCCGTCCCGGCACATGAGTCCGTGAGCTCCGGCTCAAGCTTAGGCCAAGATTTATGGCCTAAGCCGGTGGCGTAGCATGTGGATGTGGAGCCGTCATCTTTAGGAGAGATGCTCTGGTAGTAAGCCTAGGAATATTTCAATTTCGCTGCCGCATTTTTAATATCCAGGCGGAAATTGCAGACACTTTGTGCTCAATCCCTCATGTAACCCAACAAAAAAAAAAAAAAAAGAAAGGAAAAGCGTAACTCCATTGTGGTTTCGGTGATTGCCGCAAATATTTTACGGCTGTCTAAAAGCGGCGAGGATTCATTGTCAGCTACCGTTGATGTGGAACTAAATGCGCGTCATTTAAGGAAGACCGAGGGGAAACCCACGGAAACCCATGGAAACTCCGGAAGAGCGGAAAGGCGGAGGAGCAATGGCAGCAAGTCAGACATGCGAGTCCATTTTGGCTGAGAGACAGAAAGCTTTCCACCATTTTCGCACACGATTTGTAAATGAAAATGGAGCATCCCTTCACCCTGTACCGCACTACCCTTGTATTGTGTGTGTGTGTGTGCGGTTGGGTCTGGAAAATCTCTGGGGATTTGCACATCAAACATTTTCATCGATGGAAATTCTGTTTGTCATTTTTGATGGCCAACAATATGGTTGGCTAAATCCATGCCAGCCAGAGGGCCACTTTACCGATGACGCCAGCGCATTTCCACTCGTTTATCATCGAGTGGAACTTCCTGATTTCTGACCAACCCGACGACTGACTGACTGCCTAAGTGACTCACTGACTCACTGAACATGAAAACCGGGCCTGATCAAAGTTAATCACTTCTGTGGAAACTAGACGGCTAGATTTGATTCGATTTTGATTGCCTGTCGCCGGTTAATGAAGTTGGGGAATAGATGCCAAAGTGTTGGGTTTCGGCTTTAAATTTGATGCACAGAAAACAAACAAACAGGCCTATCAAGCTTAATAAATTTAAAAAAAGCTGATGTCTAATATTTTGAAGATTATTATCCCAAATATATACTTTTGTATATTTCTTTAGTATTATTTCAATGTGCGATCAAGCAAAGAGTGACAGAAAGAGAGAAGATGATTATCGATGAGAAGGATGTTTTTGGGAACTTCCAACTTAAAACTTGATTTTCATGGTCGTCTGCGCTCTATAATCTGTGAAGAAAAAACTTAAAACTGATAAACTAATAAAGCAAAATGTATTTTTTATTAAATATCAAAATATTCCTATCAGTGCATTGCAAATTTCTGAAGAGCTTTGCATATTCTAATAGCTTGGAAATTATTCTCTCGACAGTTGCAGAACTCTTCTCGCAACTTGGAGAGCTTCAGGAAAACAAAACAAAACTGGGGAAAAACAACAGAAATCATCAAACAAAAAAATCTGCAACAAATTTTGCAAATTAAAAGTTGGAATGGGAACAAAAGAGAAGGGTAAAGTGAAAGCGAGATAGAGAGAGAGAGAGAGGAGGAAAGTGGGTCATGCCAAGTAAAGAGACTCCCCGGAGAACAGCTACTGGCTCCCCTCGTCGACATGGATTTATTTTTACACTACGCCCTCGTATCCGCGCATCTCTCCCTGTATTTTCATTGCAATTTTAATGCCACTCGACAATGAGTTTTCCACTCGGAGCTTTCCGGGAAATGGCCCTAATAAGAGTAATTACTGACACTTAGTCCCACCATTGTTTGCAAATTTAATTAGCGATTTTTCATTAATCATTGCGGTTCGTCGGCTGCATTAAGAGATCAGTCGAGCGGATGGTTTATTGATTGGCATTTAATTTATTTCTTTTTTTCGCCCAGGTGGGGTATGCCAGTCAGTCAGTCAGTCAGTCCATCAGCTGGCTGGCTGCAGTCAGCATCTTAACAACTTAATTATATTCTTTCCATTGTTCGGCATAAAGTTGCTAGCAATTTTCATCATACACAAACACACACTTTGTGGTTACAGAGTGACCAATAAGTTTTTCCTCTCCCTCGGCAGTTTCCTTTGTTATGTCGGACAAATTTCCTTGTCAAAAGCAGCAAAACTTCCGCAACAGAATGGGTAGGAGGAGGAAGACAGCGACGAAGAAGAACTTCTTATCTTTTGATAATAACACAATGTGACGCACTGTACACTGTACACTGAACATCCTGCCGTTGCATTTCTCAGGTGGGGCGGAGTCACTGGAAAAAGAACACACTTTGTGTATTTATTGTGTAAAACACAACAACATAATTCAATGTAAGCAGGCAAGCGAAAAACTCGAAACTCAGAACGCCAGAGCGCCATCAGAGCATCGGAGGGATGTGGCCGTTCCCAGAGCCATTTCGTATCCATGCACGAGCAGGTCCTCTATATTCCGCCCCGAGGATTCACCATTCAGGAGCAGAGAGCCCGAGGACCAGCTGCTCTAGCTCGACGACAATGGGCAATCGGCAAAGTCAATGCCAAGGCCCGGAAGTCGGCATTTGCTCTCTCCTCACATGTCCTCTTAAAGGGTATCACTATTTTGGTCTCAGGTTTGCCTCGAAACCATATATATCCGGACTAATATCCGCTTTGTTCCATGGACTGTGAGAGGTTTTATCTATCCAGTTTTTTTCACAAGTTTTTACATTCTATAATGGCCTGAAAGTTTTTATTACGCATACGCCGCATAGGCACAGCTGTGGGTGTAAAGAAAAATCATTACAAAAGTTGCGGGAAAATGAAATATGAGCCGAGCCAGTTGGACTCAGGCGTTTCTCTTTAACAATGATTGCCTTTTATAGGTTTTCGGGTAAATAACAATAATTATTATTGGTTTAATTTAATAACATATTTGGCTACCATATCATAAAATCCATTCAAAGGGTATTGTGTAAACAACGATTCCAGTAAACAGCCAACATTCCTTCCTAGTCTTTCTCTCTCTCAGTTGACTGAGTCCTGGCTGCCAGCTGATGGAGAGTTGGGACCAGAGACAGACGTCGAATGGCAAACACTTTGTCAAAAGTGCAGGGCGCATAAATCAAACTGCAGGCCACTCATTGCCCGGGTCTCATCAACATCCTGGCTGGACCCACCCCCCACACTAGCCCGACACTTGATTTGAATTGCTGAGCAGCTTTCGAATGGCATTCAAGTGGTTTAGTGGCCTGTGGTTAACCCATTAAGATGCATGACTCGAAGTGCCGCATTCAGGGATTTAAAGCTGACTTTCCACCTATAAATCACGAACCGTTTGCTAAAGTTTCTCGCCAGAAGCCCAATAAAATCCCTCCGGGATCTCTGCCCCTTTTCAATTAGTTCTATGTCTCTTTCCAAAATAAAACCGATAAAAACACGAGAAACTCGTTTACCTTGTAACAGAGAGTGTTGCAAGTTTTTCGATTTCATAAATCTCTGCGGGCCCTAGACCAAAAGGGAAGCGGCAGGGAGTTTGGCCAACCAACGTTAGATGACTTGCTCTTTTTGAAAAACGAGGCGCCAGCGAACTTTTTTTTTTCGTCTGAAACATCAGCTGCACAAACATAAGGGGGGGCGAAGAGGAGAGTCGAAGAGACCAACACACACATGCATTTAAAGGACACCAAAAGGGATGTCACGTGAAAAAACTCCACTCACCCACACGGGCTTTGCAGTTGTGTTAATTTTGCACTTCACTGGCATAATTGTTTGATGGACAGCCAGGGAATTGGTTCCGGGAAAATGGAAAACGGAAAAGCTGAATACTCGAAATAATGCAAGCTGGTTAAGTACTAAATTAGCAGCTGCCAACTGCCAGCAGTTTTCCAACTCGAATTGCGTCGCGCTCGAAAACAGTTCGCATTGAAATTCAAATTCAAATTTTGGCGTAAGCCTCAGGAACTCGACTTGACGGCTGATTAGGTTTATTATTCAACGCTTTTCAGCTAAATCCATTTAAGGACCTGGCAGTTTCTGGGACACCCTAATTAGTATGCATGTCACAGCTTGTGTAGGGCCGACAGATGTGACAAGGCATTCGATATTTTTTGTTTTCATCTTTCTCATTTGGGAGGGTTGAGGCACAGGAGAAAAACAAACTGAAAGGATATTCGGGCTTTACGATGGCACTTTAAAGAGGATTTCATGTGAGTAGTTAAGCGAATTCGAAATGCAAATAATTACACCAGATTATTACCCATTAAGTCATTTTATTGCGCTCTTTCATTGCTGATTCAAATCAGATTCAGATTTAAAGAGAGTATAACTATGTACATATATATGCCGCTTTTATTTTCCTATTCGAGTGTAATTTCGCGTTAACATTGTCACGTTTGTGCTCTGAAATCGAACGTTTAAGATGCGACAGCAAGTCAAACAATGACGCGGCACACACGGCGTATGTGTAATGTGTTAAAAATGACGGGTCCTCGCGTCTGCTGTCGGGGATTAGTGCCAAGTGGCGCAGAATGGGTCGGGATATGCGGGCGTGTGTCCTTGAAACTAAAGGCCGAACCGAAGCGAAACGAAACGAAAACTGAAACTGAAACTTTTTCGCCTGACATTCGAGTTGCGGACGTACAAACGGGGCCAAAAGAGCGAAGAGCGTAGAGCAATCTTACTTAACACAAAATATATTGTGGCAGCGCCATTTTCAATGGCAACGAGGGCTGTTCAAACAGTTTGGTTCGGTGTCTTTTGGCAGAGTGCTCGAACCGCTGGCATAACCCACTCGCAAGATGCTTAGATTAATGTTTGCCTGGCAGACACAAAGGATATTTGATAAATGATCCCTGTGCCATTATGTGCTCCTCCATCTATCTAGCCGCTCAACATGTGTAAGTACATTTATACGAGCGACACTGAATGGCTCTCCGTTTTTTGTATTTTTTTATTTTGGGCCACTAAGTATATAGAGAGATCAGCCTTTAAGTGTTCCAGAAGGGCCCTAAGTCTTCAGGCAAGTCAATTGGAGAACAATATGGGAATTTAGTTACTTAAACAAATAATATATTCAATTCATGTGATCTTTGAGGTATAATAAGTGTGTGTAAGGAACTATAAGTTAATGTCTTGCCTGTATGAATTTATTTATTTAGTATTTTGAAAAGTCAATACTTTGCCCCTTTGCCTTTCTGGGAAGCAAACACTTTCTCGTTTAGCAAAAATAAACTTTGATTACGAATTTCACTTAAGGAAGTCATATAAACTTATAGTCAACAATTACATTGTATTTCACAGGAAAACTGCAGGTTTCCCTTTCTCGTTTCGTGCAAATAGATTTCAGAAATGCACATGCGAATTGCTGTTTTCAGAGTAATTTTAACTGGAAAATTTCAATCAGAAAAGTAACCAAGTAATTTAAAGAAATAAGTTTCCTAAATATTCTCAAAGTTATCCGAGTTTAATTGCCAAACTCCAAGCCCAATCACTTTGTTTTGAGTTATGTATAAGTGGAGTTGAGTAGTTGAGAATACTGCCCCCCTTGAGTATAGTTCAAAGATATGTATTTGTTTTCATTTTCCGGCCTGCGAGCGCACACACACACACACCGGAAAATTAATTACAATTGCCTGGCGAGTAATTGACATTGGCCCTGGCCGGACTAGGCAGGTGTCCATGTCCAGGCCTCATTCTGGGCCAACTGGGCGCTGGTCGGTGTCAAAGTGCCTGGCAAAACAAGCGACAGGAAGGGAGGACTGGCTAGTTGAAATGGTCGGCTGTTCGAGAGGATTCCCCAACAACTGTCAAAACACACACAGAGGACGACACAAAACGTCATATTAAAGTAATTAAGTGGCATAACAACTTTGGGGCATGCATGGAGACGTGGGACTTTGTTGAGGTTTCCCTGGCAAATTGCCTTATTGACTCATTAGCCCGCTTTTGAGCGTCATTAGCCAGGACATTGCGCCACCGATGGCCACAAGGAATTTAATAAAAAGCAGTCAAGTGGGCGGGACGTATCAATTTGCATAGTAATGGCTGAGGGAAGATGAGTCCTGCAGAACCCGAGATTGTACGCATAATCTTATCGAATGATTTAATTCTGCGGGTTCCTCCCAGTTTCTGGCGCTGGCAGGCAAACGCCAGCCTTTTGTGATGCCTATCTTGGCCGCACTCCTGGACCCCATATACCCATCCTGGTTATCTTGGCTGGTCACGGGCAAATGAGCAGCCAGGACGAAGATATCTTTGACTCCAGTGGAGGGCATTTGCCGGGCCAATTACTCCCATTTTGCCATGGCAATCGCTGGCTCCTGAATATTTTGACAACAGGCAGGAGATTACTTTCAGGGATATCCTTTTTAAGTGGATTCCATGCGTTCCAGAATCACCACTTGAAATAAATCGAATGAGCGTTGAGCGCTCTTCAAAAGAGGCCTCACCTCTGATTTGTTTATTAACCATTATGGCATACATATATTTAGCAATGTAATATTTTCAAAATTTGAATGTGCTTTTTACTTAATAACAAAATCCATCCTAATCATAAAGGATAAAATGCAACAACAGCTGTATTAAAATGTTGTTGACAAGCTTACTTTAAATAAATAAAATCCTTTTGAATATATCTTTCTTTAATCATACATAAAAAAGGCAGCAGCAGCTGTATTATTTCATCCTTAAAATTTTGTTGACAAGCTGGCAATAAATAAAAAACATTCCTTTTAATATATCTCCTCTAAAGATTAAATTTTCCATTTCATATTTATATTTGTCAAGACCTTATTTGCCTTTCATTTCCCATTTGAATAGTTCCTTTATTTTATTAAGCCAAAGTCCCATTAATTTTATTATTTTATTCAGATACAACAAATAGTCGTCAAAACAAATATAATAAATGCACTTTTTCATGGATTTTTCGCCATTTTATATTAATGCGTGGTCCAAGATGATTTATTATTTTATTTAAGGACCATAACGGCTTATATGAAATTAATATTTTTCCGTTTTTGTCTCCCGCTCGCACAATACTCTCCTTATTTAATTTATGTTGACGAATTGCCCTCAATTAAAATGCTTTTTATGCATGTTTCCCTTAATCGGCAGGTGAATATTTTTTCGCAAGAATAATCAACTTTTTTACCTTTTTGGGGGAATGCAAACAGCTTTGACATCCTGTCAAAAGGACGTGAACCCTGTGGCGCTTTTCCACGTTGATTGTGCAAAGCCCAGGAGCCACTTAGCGAGTAAAAATGCTGCAATTCCTTGTTGAATTTTTCACACTGCCAGAATCCGAAACTCCTCTGGTAGTTGTTGTTTTTTGTTGGCCCATTTTGCAGATTGCACAACCAGGTAACTGTAACGGTTGTACAAAGCCAGGATAGTATCCTGGCAGCTCGTCAGGCGGCTTAGCATTTAAATGGCTACAACAGTTTCAGCCGTTAAAACCGCATTTAACCCTGTGCCAAGTGGGTTCATAGCCGGTTTCGTTTAATCGGAAAGCTGGCTTTAAAGGCATTCGGTTTATGCCTTGGCTTAGTTCCGGGAAAATTGCTGTGGCTAATGGCTATTTATTATCGAATATTTGCGCAACTAATGCTGACCAGGAATTCGGTTTGCTTTGTTGAGCACCAAGTTATGAAGGTTCGATGGGCGGATTAACGAAGAAATCCCAGAGAGTGGGACTAGGGATACCCTCGACAGCATGTCTGGTCTGTCCCCACCTGCTGGGTAGCAGAAGAAAAAAAAAGGTTAGCCAAAAAGAATTCAAAGGCCAGCAAAGTCAACAGTTTTTAAAACCGCAAATGGGGAAAGCACGAAAATTTGGCCATGAATGAAAGTGAAGGCAAGCCATAAAAAGGCCAAGAGAAGTCGCCCGGAGAGTATCAATAAAGGCCGTGTAAGCCGCCAGCCAGAGTAAACGAAGGCGAAAGGTCAATGTAAAAAGTGCCAGGCCACAATAAAAAGAAACAGTCGCCGCAGCCACCAACAAAAAAAATGAAGCAAAAAATCGCAAAATGGAGAAAACTGAAGAAAAGCTGAAGGCGGCAAAGCCAACGATGCGTGCACATAAAAAAGGCAATGGCAACATGTACAAATATACATTGTAGAATGCCTGTAAATGTATGTATATAACTGCAGAAGTTGTGGGGTAGTAATTACATGACTCGACCTGGTAATACCCTAGACTGCGAAGCTGAAAATATACGACCTTTTGTCATGAGAATAAATCGTACTTCTAGACAGTTTTTCAGGAGAAATCTCTGTAATGTGTTCGTGGATAGGATAGGTTTTAAATTACTTAGATATGCTTATGAACATATTTATTTATTGTAAACCGAAGCAGAATATTTTTAGATCAATATTATTTTCATTTAAATTCGTTGTTAGTATGGCAAACCCTTTAAGATCTTCACCTTCAAGCCATAAACTTCTTTATATCCTTTTGATTATACCTGAAAACAGAATTTCAAGACTGCAAAATAAATATAAAATCACACTCTATAAATGTTAAGGGTTACATGAGGAAGAACCTTTGGAAATGTCTCCCAAACTACCCATAAGATACAACAAATATACAAGGTATTACGCAATTTCAGAGACAGCTCGTAAAAGTCGCTGGGAAAAAAGCGAAAGTATCCGGAAGGATATCGCGACCGCGGCTGGGAATTTGAATACAAACGCACCGCGTCACTCGTAAACTTAAAGCTATTTATTTAATTTTTTAAAGCACGCAATTTACATTAAAGGCTGTGCGGGGGGGGGGGACAAACCGCCAAAAGCGTTGGAGCTGTGGGAATACTGGGACAAAGGAGACATTGTTTTTTCAGGGAATCAATTACATCCTTAGTGCGCCCAAGGAACTCATCTTCCTTTGCAGAATTCCGCTCTTTCTCTCTCTCCCTATCGCCTGGCTCTGGCTGCAAGCGATTTTTTGATTAGCTTCCGCCCACACCGGGTCCCGAGTCCTGGGCGGGAAGCCAGCGGGGCAGAGATAATGCATGGCATGCCAAAACGGAGGAGCAGGTAATAAAATAATACAAATTCTGTTTTGATTTCGGCCTTTCTTCGTTTCGCACCGACCTTCCCCTGGTTGCCGTCGCAAACCATGTTCCAAATGTGATGACGTACACGATCCCAAAAATAGCAACAGCTTGCCTTAACAAAAATTCAGATATACCCTGCCACAGGATATGGATATAAGGACGAATTCAACTGATAAAAGGTTTCCTTTGTGTGAAAATTAAATATGTTTGTGATTACTGTAAGGTGTTAGAATGCATTTTAATTCAAATTTATTTGGGTTATCTTTATAATTTATAAAGAAAGAAATTAGAACTTAGTAAAATTGTTCACATGCTTAGTTATGCTAAATTTCTAGGGATATGTGTTTAAAAATTAAGTTAATCACATTGTTCTGGGCATAACAAATTAATTACAATTTTGTAGCTCAAAATATATTTATTAAACATCTAACAAGGGAAAAATTATCTTACAACTTTAACAAAAAACAATAAAATAATTAAAATAGCTTTGTGCAGGACATCCCGTAGCCATCATAGAGTATCCGCGGACCTTGTTTTTCTTCTTTGTTTGCCGGATTTTTCGCGTGTTATGGCAACCAGTCGTTGAAATAACAAGGAGCCCATCAAACAGCAGACTTGGCCTCAGCTCCTGGAGTCGGCGAAGCCAATGCGATGCCTTCCCATGTCAAACTCCGTATAGTATTTGCTCAAAAAGACATCCCCCAGAATCCACAGGGGTCCGCGGGGCGATGGCAAATCCACGGCAATGAATGCGGAAAAACAGATCTTTCGATCCTGAAAGACGTAATCGTGACCGTCCAGAAAAAATTGGCGATCTCCCAAGGTAAAGATGATTCTGGGCAGTTCAGAAATCGAATTGCAGTTCACAAAGAACTGGCCATATGGCGAGGGCTTTCCGCCAATGGATTCATTAATCAGTATGGCCTGGTCGTAGGGCAATGCCAGGAAGGATGTGCCCGTATCTACGATAACTTCGCAGCCACGCCCACACAGTTCCATATCCCTGATGGTGACCGACTCCATTTTCACCTGCCAATAGGCAAGATAGCTTAACTTGACATAGGTGAAGTTGCCGGTGTAATACTCCGGATTCGAGCCGCCAAAGAAGAGGAAGCCACCATCCGAATTACCCTTCCTGTTCAGGTACACACTAAATACGGGTGCTGAGAGGAGTTGCTGCTCCATCATCGCATAGAACGGAGGCTTCACCTTCTGCATGGAAATGCTCCTGTAGCCCAGACCGAAAATCCCATCGAACTTGGCGGCCAGGAAGATCGGTCCCGGCATATCCGTGGCCTCTGCGAATATCTGCTGCTTGATCTCCATCCCAGCCACGCCGACAGTATCCCTCGAAAGGAAACCCGAAAGGCTTCCACTTCCATAATGGATGGCAAAGGGGTTACCCCGTGCCTCATAACTGGATGACTTTTTGGCATAGTATCTGTTGTGGACACGACACGCCACCATTGAGTGGGCACAGCGGCTGGATGGCACCCAGAGATTCGAGGAGCCCGTGTCAAAGATCACCATGAAGCTCTGCGGCGGTGTGCCAATGGTGATGGGTCCAAAGTACTGGGCGTCCAGATAATTGCTCAGCGGCACACTCTTTAGCTCATCCAGAGCCATCTCATAACCACTGCTCCGGTCCTCGGCATACTTCAGACGCAGTCTATCCATCCGGATGCCCAGCTTCTCAAAGCGATGACGGGCGGAGGGAAAGCGATGCAATGGGACACGATATAGCTCTTCACTGCAGATAACCGGAAGTAGCAGCAGCACCGGAAATAGCAAAAGCAACATCCGCCACATAATGCTATCACAAGCAGCCGTTAAACGAGTTGAACCGTCAAAACAAGGTAGTAAGTGACTGCTTCAATGATAAATCAAAGCAAACTTGATACGATAAAGGAAATGCCTTGGAAAAGTGGAGAGTGAAAAACAACTCCCACGCAACTTGTTGTGAAATAAATTGTGTTTAAATATTTCCATTGCATATGCGCTGCTTCCGATTTCAAATATAAGAAGGTTACGGTAGAGATGGGAACGTTTGATACCTATTAAAAGGGGATTTCCTTTAATTATAAAAATGTATCGCTCTTGTTCCATCTCTATGAAATGAATATTGGTATATTTTTATATTGATTGATTGATATTATTGAAACTGAAATAATAATTAGAACGTTTAATTACTATTATATGGGAAATCTTAGAAAGGAGGTACTCTTACATAAAAAGGCCCTTTAATTGTCAAGAAAAATCATACTTTGACTACCTCTGAAATATCTATAGATATATTTTAAATGGTTTATCGAATAACTATCAGATTACTGCAATGGAAATCGAGTTTGGCTCTATACATAATAGCATTTCCATTAATCTTTGACAATAACTGTGGATTTCTCTTAGATTTTAAATCTTAAGTTATTGTGATATAAAGTAAAACAGCAAATAGACAGCTTAGCCTTATATTATATATATTATATGATATTTTTCATATTATTCACCTTTCGTTCGTACGTTCCTTTACAACAAATACATTCTATTTTTCCTTATATTCGCATTCAAATCGCACCGAATACCCATAGTACCTCACCCTGCGATATACGTACCCAGCAGCATAAAAATTTCCATGAAAATGTAATTGGAAATGTGAAACGTCTGTGTGGCGGCGGCAGCAGTATTTTCGAATCGAACTCAAATCGAATATGTACAAGGGGCAAAGCGAGGACGTGGAAAGCCGCCCTTTCACTGCAATGCGAAAGCGTCGAAAGGTGTCGAGTTCAAGTCGAATCAATGTGTCGAATCAATACTGTACACACAAAGGCGGGTATTTCTGGAGAGGGGGCGGGGCTTCTAATTGTAGTTCTTGCTGCTCGATTGCACTTTTACTCCGCCATTTGCATAAAGAGATGTGCTCAATTGCTTGGATACAAGTGTCTATCAAATATGTTTCTGTCAAGGACTTTCGGGGGTTAAAAAGCAGTCACGGCTCCATCGCTGAAGGAGCCCCCAATTAAAACGTCAAGCCAGTCTGGCTAATGCGACAATAACAAGTCCCACACTTTGGGGTCCTCGACTGATAACGGAAAGCGGGGACTTAGAACCCAAATACAAAAATCCCGAAAACCTTTTCAGAATTCCCCGGCCATTCGCCAGCTGTCAGTGACAGGCCACACCTGTGCTAATGGGGGCGATGGAATATCCAACAATGCCGGGGATGGTGTCCTTTGCATTATTCTTATCCCAGCCAGTCGCCTTCTTTCTGAGGGCTTGCCGGCACAATTAATTATTGCATTTCGCTCCAGGTCAGGTCCCCAAAAAAAAAAAGGATTGGCAGGGAATTGGAATGCGAGCACTCACAGGTTAATTGAAGGCGACTTTGGGCAAATAACATTATCGGTAGAATTCAAATTGCATTATCAGCCATTAGGCAAAAAGGCAGGAGAGCTAAGCAGGCACTCATTGAATTAGGCAAACACAATTAAAGTTAGGGGCAGGACAAGTTTCGGCTGTCAGGAAAATCAGGAAAATCAGTCACTGGGACGGACTTAAAGTCGAAAGTCATGTCGGTGACAGGAAGTGGACTGGATGGGGCTAAGGCTCTCAGTTGTGAAAAGCTGTCACCGAGTGTCAGGAGCCAAAGAAAACTTGTGTGTGGCAACACTTGTTGATTTTTTGCCAAAAAGAAACGAAAAGTTTGTCGGTTTTTTTTTGGTCCAGTTGCCCAGTTTCTCCCCCGGTTTTCCTGTTTTCCTGCCTCGACCTGTGTCCACCACAAGGAAAAAGGTAAACTCTGCCTGAAATTGGAAAGCGGAAATTGCAGACAGCGGCAGCACATTTTATATTCTTTGATGCTTATAAATTAGGTTTGGTTTTTGGCCAAAAAAGACCACCCATGAAAAGCAGGGCAAAAGAATTCCCAGCCTGCTAATACGAAAGAGATAGAGTTCCAAAGATGGCAGCCCACAGCTGTCCAAAAGTTTTTGGCCAAGAACTGCAGGCCATGTGGTCTTCCTATTGCCCTTCTTTCCCTCAAGGAAAAAAAAACAATTATAACGTGAAACTTTTGCTCAGCTATCTATATCTTTATTTTGGGAAAAAGGGGTGCCGGGCTCTTTAAAGCGAAAGCTGCCCTTAAAGACTGCTAGTATGTGGCGGTAAAAATATTTATATATACAGTAGGATTCCCTGACTTGTTGCCGTTTTAAATTATTTATGGGCCAATTAGTAAGGGGCGAAAACCAAAGTCGAAAACCGTAAAACAGACAAACTCCAAGTTGGGTATCCTGTTTATTGATTTGTTTCGCAGCCGGCGAAAGTTGTACCCCCCAGCGAGCAGTCCCTTAAACCCTAACAGGATTGTTGGAGAAATATGAACAAGGACACGCCGAGTGTTTTGTGTGAACTCGAACTCGTATCCGGTGTGTGAAAAGGGGAAACAGGATGTGCCCTTTTCCCCCGCGCAGCCTGCATTACATTACTCGGCTGCAAGTGTCAATGGAGCAGCTTGAATATGGAAATAAATTGCCAGTGCCACGAGATGCAAAATAGTGCGGGGAAATTGAAAAGTTCCCAGCCGCCGCCACAGAACGTGTTGAATTTCTGCTGGATTACAGAACGGAAGGATAATGCGAAGTCAGTTTATGAGGCAAAGTGTGATGAATAAGGGCCAAACCGAGGAAAGAAATGATGGTCCTTAAGCGTGGTCCTCTTAACTCATTAACGCGCTGATTTTCACACTTCCGACCTGCGGTCAAATTAAGCCGCTTTCGGGCCGGGAAAATGGCTTTGCCTTCGGCATTGATTGATATCCTGTGAAGCAATCAATTAAGCGAACAACCGTGTCAAACACTTTGCACTCAATTTTGATTGATTTTCGCTGGCATAATACACCAGTGAAATATAAGGCAGGCACTGGCTTTCATAGTAATTAGTATTCATTGCCGATTTAAAGCGACTTTGGTTGGGCAACCGGAGTTCATACATATATGCCAGCTCCCCCCATCATCGGCTCCCACTGCTGCTGCCGGGAGCAGCAGCTGCCCCAATTCGCATTTGCATAAAGACTGTTACCCGTTCCCCCGCGATGCCCAGCCTGCGGAAATTGTTTTTAAACCGTCATCAGCAGGAGGATTGCGGAAGTTTTCTCTCTGTGCCTCCTCGCTGACAGCTTTAAGTTGTCGCCGCTTCAAAGTTCTTCGGAACAATGACAGAATTGTTTAAGCCGGCAAAGAGCAAATATTTAATTAGCCCCGCCACCGTCCCCGGTCCTGGGGGACTAGAGACTCACTCCCTAAGCAGTTGAGCTCAGTTGAGGCGCAGGACACATGTCCTGCGGCCAAATACTTTGGGTAACCGCACAGCCAGTCGAGCGTGAGGCCCCGTCAGATGGAATACACTTTATGTCCAAGGACTTTCGGGGGTATTTCAGCCGCCAACTAGGCGCTAACTTGGCGCCCATTCATAATACATGGCCAGCGCATAATTAAGGAGATTCGCAGACCGAACCGATATTGTACACATAAATCACGCAGCGCCTGAATGCGCAACTCTTTGAATGTTTTTAATTAAAGAGAAAGTTTCACTGCGGAATCTACTTGTAGATGTATTATTGATGTAGCATTTAACACAGGGCTTTGATCATTATTAAATAAGAATACTATAATTAAATCTATTCAAGCATAGGCCTTTCTCATTGTTAAACGAAATGAATTTCTATTCGCAGAAATATTAAATGCAGAAATAATAAATGAAGTTAGCAGTTATTCTTTACATTCTTTTTTTAATACCTTTGATATTTTTCTTCTGGCGCACATTTAAATATTTCGTTTTATGTATTTCCTAATCCCGATTTGGGTTTAAAACACTTATCTTTTATACTAAGAAAAGTAAACAAATGAATTTCTTTATTTTACTCACCACTTTTTATGATATAAGTCCTCAAAGACCTTTAAAAACAAATAGGTAACATAAGGGCTCTTCGTGTCGTTTTTATATAATTTAAAGAGTTTATTATATTATATTATATGTATATTATATTATGTTGCTTCAATTTACTTTTATTATCCAATTAAATTACAAATTAAACTCTTATGAAACCATATAATAGCTGGCTCTGTAAAATATATGGCACAATTAGACAAATTCATTGCTAAAGCCCCAGAAAAGGTATTTAAATCTTCTACAGCCTTCGCTTTCTCTCAGTGAATTGTTGCCACCCCTTATTCACCTGAACATACCCCCGTAACCTGTATTTTGCTTTTATTTTCGAGATGCCAACCCCGCATTTAAATATACATTTTTTTTTCCGACGCCTTTGACCCGATGCCGACGTGTTAATGTCTCAGTTTCTGCGCCGTTCCTTAAATTCCCCGGTCCTTCAGATTTTTGAAGCCGGAGCCGGAGGTCTTGGTGTCGGGGGCGTTAATTAAAGCAACTGCCAAACCCTTTGAAAAAGATTTCATCCCATTTCATGTATAGTGGGCGCCTAAGCGACTTTTAATTGAGTTCCGTTTCCCGTCGTAGCTTGGCGTTGCTGAAGTTGCCATTTTATGCGCACAATTTGGTTAATTAAAATGGTACAATTGCGTTGGCATTTTTGTGGCGCCCTTTCCTCTCTGCCCTCTTATCTGCCCGCTCCAGGTGCTAGCCAGTACCCTTGTCGCAGGATCCACAAGGAAACAGCTGCACACGACGCATATGTTGACGGAAGTTCAAAAGGGGCGAGGCGGGTGCCCATTGAAGTTAAGGACTTGCCACACATCGAAGTGATTCCATTCAAGCGATTGCCACACGTTAAGCGCCAGTTGGGTTGGGAGTTTGTTGGGTTTGCCTCCATTTTTTTTGTGCATTTAATTCCTTTAAAGTTTTATTGTGGCGGCAAGTGGAGCGTTTCAATTAGGCTAAGCGCGGAAACATGGCTTCCGCAATCGCCACTTCCGGCGGATATGTAAAACCTCTACATTTGCACGAAAAAAAAGCAAGCAAGCGAAAAGAAAGAAAGAAATCTCTGCATATCAAATGCGCAGAACGACAAACATTCTGTGCATATTTCGTGCACATTAAACATTCATTTCTGTTTTATATTTTTTACTCGTTTTTCGGCTTGCATCTCGGCAAACAGAGAAGTAGTTGGAGTGGAATATTTACATTTGTATTCGCCTGTATAGTTTTTTTATTGTCTGGACTTTGCTTTTCTCTGCTCTTAGCTTCGGGATAGTTTGAAAGGGTATGTGTAGAGGGTTTCGGGACTTGGGACTTAGATTAAATAAATAATTAATATATACAGAAATCTCAAGTAAAAGGTATTGTACGCGTACTTTAAGACACCCTTAAATGCTATATGAAATCAATATATTAACTCAAACTTAATACAAATTCTTTTGCTATAAAAAATGCGTTCAAAAGTATGAAATTATATTTATTGAGGTACTAAATTATTTCCTAAGATGTACGCTTTTGCAGAATAGCTTAGGACACTTTTTTACTACATTTTTTAAAGGGTATTTGATAGTCTCAATAAAGTGACAACCACCCCCAGCAGCCTTTCTACTTTTTATCTGTACTTGCATGGCCGATTCTCATGCAACATTTATGAGCATTTTCGGGGCTCTTCTGCCAGTAGTTTCCATGAATTTTTAGAGCTACAAAATGTGTGCAACATTTCGAAGCTTAATATTTCCAAGGGACTCTTGGCTAAAACGCTAAGTGCAGAAGCCATTTGGATGCTAAGTTCCCTGAAAGTTGACCTTTGAAGCGGAAACGCGGCGAGGGAACTGGGAGGTAAATGGACCTTTTTCTCAACTTGGGTCAATTAACTCATTAAACTTCGCACTGTGTTTGCCTCGCTCAGGTCCAATTAGCGAACAATTAGGCCCGGACCATGGCCATGGGTAGATTTTTCAAGAGCAACCAAAATTTCTATCAATTATAAATGTAATTGAGGCAAATTGAAAGGTGTGAGTTGGCCGAAAATTTACTTAGGCAACTGTGCCGACTTATTTTCGCTTTCAAATGAATCCTTGATAAAGCCAGAGAGGACCATTTCTCCTCTATGCTGTCGGATCATAAAGTGTGGGTTTTTGATAGAAACTTTCTGGCCATGAAACTTTTCTACTCAGATTATCGTGCGAGATTTTGAAGAGTTCCTTGCCACCGCCGCTGCCTCTGCGTATTGTTGGCTCACCAAACTGTTGCATCCTTTTAGGCAAGTTCCGACGAGTTGAACATGTGTTTGCTGTGTCAACTTTTCCTTTCAACTTTTTGCCATATATTTCCATAGCCAAAATAATGCCATCTCCGAAGCGGGGCCTTCAAAGTTTTCGACGCTTTTGTGCGCCATTTTCCCGGAAATTTATTGAATACACATAAGCGCTCGTCGTCGCATCATCAAAGCAGAAAAATCCCAGAGAGATAATCCCAGCAATACAATGAATAAAATAACCAAGCGAATTACACCGAAATAAATAGATTTATATTTATTTAGATGCTCGGATGTCTGAGTTGTGAGCAGATGAGAACTCTGTCCACTTTGAGATACATTCAACAGATACATACAGCGAATGGGGTGGGGGGAAGGTTTAACTTGTCCTAGGGGAGATGGTTCACATATGATAGAAGACGACATCTAACAGTTTAAAACAATGGACCTAACTTAACTGTGGGGGGAGGGTTTGGGGGATTACTGGCGCCGCCTGGTACTTGGCTTCGTCTTTCATCGCACTCCTCCTAAAATAGTACCTCCTAAAATAGTACTTGTAACTAGCTAACTAATCGCACTCGCAGATCTCCGTGGCTTACGGAAGTGGAATTCAATGAAAGTTCAGTCTCTTAAGATGCAGTTGCCTGGCTAAAATCGTATCCAAGGATTCGTCTACACGGAGTTCTCCTCGAGTCCTTGCTGCAATTTCGGAACAATTAGTTAACGGAATGAAGGAGGCGTACCTTCGGGACTCACCCTCATCAGGGGACTAATGGCCCGGGGCATCACGCTCAGAGTGCTGCCGGAACTCATGGCATTGCCCCCCGCCAGAGTGGGCATCGTGTGCAGGGCATTGTTCGATCCCCGATGGATGGATAGCGGAGCATGCTGACCCACCAGCGTGGTGGTGGTGGCCGAGCTCACGCACGACTCCCGCTTCCCGCGCCCATAGTAGCTGGTCAGGGGCCTGCAGTAAGGGGGTCATCTAATCCGGTTACTTTGTCAGTTCCTAGTCCTGGCTACTTACCGCATGCTCTCGGCTCGTGGGGAACCGCCGCCTTTCGTAAAACTTTTCGTCGTGTATCTGGGGCAATACACGAGGAAAAATGTTAAGTGTTAAGTCTTAAATTTAATTTTAAATGTGTGTTCTTTTGAGTTAAATGTAGACCCACCTTCGGTTCTGGTTTAGCTGGATGGTGCGCGTGTCCCGCCACGTGGACAGGTGGTGTCTCAGTGCATTTCGCACCTCCGAGTTGAGGAAACAGTAGAACAGCGACACTGAGAAGCCCTAGAACAGACGACACACATACTCCTGGCTTAGGCACAAAGAGAAGGTTTCGAGGAGACAAAGCCCACCTGAGTGCTGAGTAGAACAGCTCGGAGTACCGCAAACATGTGACCCATTAAGCCAGATTCGGAAGGACCGGCTAATACCACCAGATAGGTGATGCCAAAGAGGGGAATGAGAACCAGCAAGGCCTTGGCCGCCTTCCGATACTGACGCGTCTCCACGGTATTGGCCGACCGAAGCTTCGTGATAAGGACCTAGGGAGGATGGAAACCTCATGAGTCATTACTCCCCCCAAAAAAAAAAGGAAGGGACTTCTTTCTCTCTGCTCCCAGTCTTAGTTACGCACCCACATGATGCGCAGCAGGAAGGTGAGATTGATGATTAGCACCGCACAGACAGGGCCTTGGTATATCCAATCCACATGGGTCTCCTGCATCCAGGGACAGTTGATGTCATACTGTAAAAGAAGGCAAGGTTGAAACCAGAAAGGTGAGCTGCCTAATCCCAGAATAGACTCAGGACTCTCTCTCACCTTTTCGGGGGTGCTGTAGGTGACCGTCAGACTCTTGGCCACCGCCCAGGTGACAATAAACACGGCCGGACCACCTGTCGACGGCGAGGGGGAGAGACTTAATTGGAGGCCCAATACCCATGGGAGGTCCTTTTCGACTTACCCCAGCCTATGGAGGCGTAAATGTTGAAGCGCAGGTTGTCGCCCGAGAAGGTCTTCACCACCAGCATGTACAGGTAAAGGCCCTCGACCAGCATCCAGAAGAAGTTTGTCAGCGTGAAGAAGTGGAACAAGGTGACCAAGGCGATGCAACTGCCCAGGCCACTGCGGATTGAGATCTGCAGGGTAAGGTCATAGAAAACTATTTTAATAAATCCTTTTCCCTAATATCTGTTCTCTAACTCTAACGAGAGTATAAATTCATGTTTATTATGAATTTCTGATCTTAGTAATGAGCTCTAACAACTGTTTTCCGTTGTTTGCTCATCCGAAAACGTATTTTCTTGTTAAGTATTATAATCTACTCTGTCACTTCAAACGGATTTAGTAACTCAACGATGATTTAATAATACCGCAACTGCAATTATCTGTCGGGGAAACCCAACTCACCTGCACGGATAGCAACAGTATCCAGAACAAAGCCGACATGATGTACGTGAAGAACAAATTGGCGTGAATCGTGTTGCGCAGGCAACGCAGTTCCCTGTGGGGTGGGTAGTAAGAGAAGGCAGAGGAGGG
The DNA here is from genome assembly GCA_018904695.1 of Drosophila parvula. Taxonomy (NCBI): domain Eukaryota; kingdom Metazoa; phylum Arthropoda; class Insecta; order Diptera; family Drosophilidae; genus Drosophila; species Drosophila parvula. The sequence goes on from JAEIIG010015864.1 coordinate 52,944, forward strand.
GCAACCGAGGGTTAAGTAAAAATAAATGCCAGCAAGAGGGGTTAACTGGGGGTGCGACGACTCACTTGAAGTAGGCGAAGACAATCAGCGCCAGCGACAACGAGACCAGGCTGATGGTGTACCCAATGTAGTAGATGATGGTGGGCAGTTCCACGATGACCTCGAACTCCGGCACCGTTTCCGGGGCGGGTAGGTGGGCGCAGGCATCGTAGTTGGTGTACTTCTCCCACGTCCCATTGGCGTGGCAGAACCTTGTGGCATTCTCTGTGCGGGTAGCGTTCGGAAGTGCACAGGAAATATTAATAAAGGTTGAATTTTATATAATTAAATTTCTCAAGAATGTTCTTATTAAAAAGTAAGTAATAAATATATTTTATAAAATGAAGGGTTGTTCATGTTCTTTAAACTAGTGCTTGCTCTTCTAAAGAGGATGAAAATGTTATGGGTGCTTATTTCTTGTGATTATAATTATCCCAAAATACACTTAATTGATTTCCTAATTAAAATTCTTAATATACATGAAACTACTTGCTACTTGTTGGCCACAGTGTAGCAATAGGTCAAAGGCTAACTCTCTAAAGGCGGTTTAGGTTAACTTTCACTCACTGCTGCTGTCATAGTGAATCCCCTGCAACTCGTCCATGCACTGGAGCACCGCCAGCGTTCCGCGGGCCGTTCTCGGCCAACACAGAATGGAGTCGAACTGGGTGAGGCAGTGGTCACTGGCATTGCCGTAGGTGGAGGCCTCGATGTGCTCCTGCACCAGACACTTTAGCTCAACGCTCTCGCCAATGCCCTCCAGGTTGTGCAGATCCAGGAGGGGATCGCTGCCGCTGGCATTTGCCGAATCGATGTGGTCGTGGTCACTCATCCTTTGACATCCTGGTTCTCAGTTTGTCTCTCTGAAAAGAGAGGTTTGAAGAAGGAAGTTCAAACGATAAGAGGCTTTAAGCTATTAAATCTTTGAAGAGGGATTTCTTGCAACTGAAAAAGATTTATTTTGCAATATATCTTCATGCATTTCAATCATGTTCTTAAATACTTTTATTTAGCTAGAGAAATATTTTTGTTTTATTAAAAACTAATGTGTTTAAACATATTTAATATAAACCAGAA